>WNWU01013410.1:2407648-2445934 GCA_012654045.1 Ptyas mucosa | reverse complement strand
TTTATTCGGATGTAGCAGAGGTCTTTGATGAGAAGGAATGTGATGCATTACCACCACATCGGGCGACGGACTGTGCAATCGAACTAATCCCTGGGGTAAAGCTACCAAAACCATGTATGTATGCAATGACCCCGAGGGAGGTGGAGGAGTTACGGGCGTATATTGATAAAAACTTAGCACGCGGGTTCATACAGCCCAGTCGATCACACCTGGCCGTTCCAGTCCTTTTCCGGGAAAAGAAGGATGGCGGTCTTCGTCTCTGTGTTGATTACTGTGGTTTGAATGCAGTCAGCGTGGAGCCCCTGTATCCCCTTCCTTTGATGAAAGACCTTCTAGCCGCCCTGGCCACAGGTACATATTTCACGAAGTTAGACCTCAGGGAAGCGTACTACCGCATGAGGATCAAACAGGGGGACGAGTGGAAGACCACGTTTAACTGCCCATTGGGTAGCTATAAGTTTTGTGTCATGCCATTCGGACTGCAAGGGGCTCCGGCAGTCTTCGTGCAATTAATTAATGAGGTTCTCCATGAATATCTATACCGTGGGGTCCTAGTCTATCTAGACGATATACTAATATATACCCAAACCATGGAAGAACATATACACCTAGTCCATCAAGTGTTAGAGCGGCTCTTAAGAGCCAAATTGTATGTAAAGGTGTCAAAATGCGAATTTCATCAAACACGTCTGAACTACCTGGGGTATCATATTTCCCGGGATGGTATTGAAATGGATCCCAAAAAAGTGGCTGACGTTCTAGGGTGGCAAGCACCAGGGACTCGACGACAATTGCAAAGTTTCCTTGGCTTTGCCAACTTCTATCGTCAGTTTATACCAACATTTGCCCAAATCGCTCTGCCACTTACCAATCTGTTACGCACAAAGGATACCGGAGACCCTCATCCTGGACAACGGCTAGAGTGGACTGTAGAGTGTCAAAAAGCATTCGAGGCCTTAAAACGCCAGTTTGCGGAAGCCCCTATTCTGCACCACCTTGATCAATCAAAGCCGTTCATAGTACAAGTGGATGCGAGTGACATAGCAGTCGGGGCTGTGTTGCTACAGTCCGATGCCCAAGGCCAGTTACACCCGTGTGCATACACTTCAAAGAAATTCACTCCCACGGAACGGGGGTGGGCTATTTGGGAGAAGGAGGCTTTCGCAGTACGGTGGGCTCTCCTCACCTGGCGGCATATATTGGAGGGGGCAACAGTTCCGTTTGAGGTGTGGACGGACCACCGGAACCTGATGGCATTGCAAACTCCTAGAAGATTATCACCTAAGCAGGCGGGTGGGCCCAACATTTTCAACGTTTCAGGTTCACTCTGCGGTATGTACCGGGGGGGAAGAAATTTCCTGGCTGATGCCTTATCCCGGATGCCGCAATTCAATAGTAAAAGGGATGAAATTGTGCAAGCTATGGTCCCAGGGGGGAAGGCAGGAAACGGTACCGTGGCACTCCGGCTGGATGGACATACTACATGGCATGATCTTTTACAGCAGGGATTGGCTCAAGATATGTGGTTACAAAACAATACCCATGTGTTAACACATAGAGATGGCCTAGCCTGGAAAGGGGATAAGTTGTATGTGCCACAAAGTATGCGCATAGCTATACTGCAGAAATGTCATGACACTAAGCCGGCTGGTCACTTTGGGTTTCTCAAAACACTTCATTTAACCCGGAGACAGTTTTGGTGGCCCCATATGAGGAGTGATATAGAGGAATATGTGCGGAGCTGTACTACCTGTGCAAGAACTAAACCCCGAACTGGAAGACCTTTAGGCCTTTTACAATCAGTGGCTACTCCCAACCAGCCTTGGGAGGAGATAGCAATGGATTTTGTGGTAGATCTGCCGGAAAGTAATGGGAATACAGTCATATGGACTGTTATAGACCTGTTTTCTAAGCAGGCCCATTTCATTCCTTGCACTGGGTTACCATCAGCTCGGAAACTATCCAGATTATTCATCCAGCACATTTACAGGTTACATGGGGTGCCCAGAAGAATCATCTCAGACAGGGGGGTCCAGTTTACGGATCGTTTCTGGTGGAATTTCCTACGGGACATTGGGTCTACCCAGGGGCTTAGCTCTGCGTTCCACCCCAGTACTAATGGGGCGGTCGAGTGGGCAAATGTTATGATCGAACGTTATCTCCGCTGTTATATTTCATATCAACAAACTGACTGGACCTCCCTCTTACCCTTCGCTGAAGTAGCGTACAATAATACTGTGCATAGCAGTATGGGGTTAACGCCATTTAAGGTAGTGATGGGGCGAGAGTTTGTAGCTATACCAGAGCTAGAATACAGAACAGATACTTCAACTATGCCCCAGGAATGGGCTGGAAAACTCCGGACTTTATGGCCGCAGGTACGGGATGCACTGGATAAAGCAGCCCTTGAGTATAAAACCCAAGCAGATAAAAAACGAGACCCAGTTCGACCTTTACAAATAGGAGACATGGTGTATTTGTCAACTAAATATATTAAGTTACGAGTACCCAACCGTAAGCTGGGGCCAAAGTTTTTAGGCCCATTTCCCGTAATAAAAGTGATAAATCCTGTCACGGTTGTTCTCAAATTACCACCTTTGCTGGGGAAAATCCACCCCGTATTCCATTGTAGCCTTCTCAAGCTAGTCCCAAAATCACGAGATACCCCAGAATGCCCAGGGCCTGTAATAGAAGGGCATTATGAAATAGAGGAGATTCTCGATGCTAAGCTAAAATATGGGAAGCTTCGGTATCTTGTACGGTGGAAAGGGTATCCCTACGAGGAGGCATCATGGGTATCCACATCTGATGTCAACGCAAGGAGGTTGGTCAGACAATTTCATAAGATACATCCCCATAAACCTAGGTCTGATATTAAACCTTAACCTTTCTGTTACAGAATGAGATGTGGTGAAGGGGAGCCGCCTGTCGAGCCCTGCTAACTGCTCGACATCGTTGATGCACGAGTGGGGTGAAGAGGAACGAACACTTCAAGCACGACAGAGGGGGGTGGTAGCACGGGTGTTTAGGCAGCCGTTTGCGGGGTGGGGGAATGGCGGTTGCGGCGGGATTAGGGTTTGTACCTTCTGACGGGCTACGTTCCTGCCGCTGAACTCCATGGGGGAGGCGTCAACTAGCAGCTGGGGAGCGCATCTGGAACTGCTAATTGGAAGCAGGGGCGTGGTTTTATGCCTGGCGTGCTCGGCGCGGGATATTTAAATCACTAGAAACCCAGGGCTTGTAACGCTAACTTCGCAGCGTCCTAGATGTTCGCAGTGTGTGCCTGCCGCCAGCGCCCAATAAACCCATTTCGGAAAGAGCTGGAGTTTCTTTGGTTGCACCGGGCTCGGGGCCCCTGAGAAGGGAATCATGAGTTCTGGATTTTGGAGTTATTCTATAAATTAGCTAATTTGAAGTAAACTAGTTCAAAAATTGTTATCCTGCCATGTACCATTTTTTCTATTTAAAGGCTAGAGACAGGAGAGTTTTTATAAAAATAGATATCTGAATCAGAAGAAGCTGTGTAGGATGTAGCAGATATACAAGATATATGTGAATGCATAGGATGTCATTATAAGCAGGACTAAACTGAAATTGAATCCTGGTAAGATACATACATTATAGTTTGGTAGGTTCAGTGAAAGGCAGTTTCACTGGGAAGTTTACCTATTTACCATATTAGTTTAAGAATCAGTCATAGAGTTTTTAGACTCTGTAGTTTTGTCTTACATAAGGACTGCATCCTTTCCTGGAAAAGGATGGACTAGTTAAAGCATTTCAGGCATGAAACTTCATTTTGGACAACTGCAATTATCTCAATGTAAGAGCGATCTTGCAGATAATCTGGAAATTGAAATTGCTGTTGACCAGTGTTAAAACCAGTGTTAGTTAAGAAGATCATCTGCTGAACCATTATTACATTATTGTGATTGCTCGTCACTGGGCTTTTCTGGTGATGACATGTTTTTCTAGAATACTTTCTTCCTTGAAATCCATGAGATACTCTTAGTCATAAATTAAAGGTACCTCATCACTCTGGACTTTCCTGGATGAATTCGTCCATTTTGCTTTTAATTTTAATTTTTTTCCCCACTTTTAAAAACATATGGTAGTTATATTGTTTTAATATTAATTTTAATAGTGTTTGAATTTGTATATTTAATTGATTGTAAATAACTTCAGATTTGAAATAATAGGAAGCAGTGCACATCTTCTACTTTCAAATTTAAAATTCCAACTCCATGTCCTCTCATGCGGGATCCATGTTCTTTGATAGACAAAGATGACATAATGATATTTCAGTGTATGCATGTATCTAAATTTGGCTGTTCTAGATGGGATAGGATGGAGGGGGTGGGTTAGAGAACTTAAGCAATAAGTTATGACTACTAATCTTTGTTGCTTTGCCACCAAGAAAACACTTCATGTTCATCTCAGCTAGATAGGATTTTTAGCTTGGCAGTCCTCTAATAGTCTAACATAGCCTTATTTTAATTAATAGATAAATCTGGCCATCTAGGATTTTGAGCAGGTTGCTCTACTAATTGGCTAACATAAATCCATGTCACCAATAAATAGATTGCAACAATTCTCCTAAGTAACTTTCAACTTTGCTGTTTTGTACCCAGCATGTACAAACTGTAAGCTATTCCTCTAAAACTTACTGTATTTTGGGGGAGGGGGCCGCCTCCTTCTTATTTTGCAGAAATCTTATGTAATATTTATCTAGAACTGGTACATAGCAAGGGCCTGCAAACATGATGTTGCTTTGGAGCCTCAAACACCTTGAATTGTCCTTATTGGCAGAGTCAATAATGAGACATCCAAAAAAAAAAGGCTAAGAACCAAACTTTTTATAGCAAACTTCTTTCTGAACTAAAGTGTCAGGCCTGCCCAGTGTGCTCTCTCAGGAAAGTAGAACTTGTGACTTCGAAACTAAGGAACTTTTACTGAAAGAAAATGGCTGCAGCAAAATCAGGCAGAATCTGGTGTTCCAACGCAAAATACAAAGCTATTATTTCCAATTCCCAATCCCTCCCCCCATGACCAGTGCCCTGGCCATCCAATATGATGCCAGTATGATGTTTTGATTAAGTCTGAGGTGTGGAACTGGTAATATTCCATGCTCAGGGCAAACAGTCTTGAAGATCCTGGTACAAACTGGTTTGATGATCTGGTCTTCTTCTATTGTCATTTCTCCCTCCCATTCCCCCCACTATCTCCCCATTTCCCATCATTTGATTACACAGGTGTGGGTGGCCACAAGTGCCTCCCCCCCAAACTTCCCTTTTTATGGCTGCAACTCAGCAAGGTGCCAGGCTGACGATGGAAATCCTGACATAAAATATCTGGTTCTTGATTCTTTCTTATATATTGAAGGACCAAGAAGAAATTTATTTCATCTACAGCTAAAAAATAGGAGTACACCATTAATTTATTTCCCAAACCCAGAGAAATGTTAATTCTTACCTGTGGGCGAGAAATATCTATAAGAAAAGAAAGAAACAAAAGATTTGCAGCTTGAATTTCAAGTATTTTCTAAACTGGAATTGTTTTGTCAAACGATAGTCTTCTTTGCAATAAACAACCAATTAATAACAATATTAATCATGCCATTTTCAGACTCTCCAACTTTCATAGATAACAGAATTTATGTACAGCTTTATGCAATAAATTCAGGTAAGATTTAATTTTCTCAATACTATTATTACCTAGATCTTCCCTGTTGAAGTCACATTTTCCTGGCCCTGAATAACAATGGTGGCTGGAGGCAGAAGAGAATTCCCTAAGAAGCCACTTATTAATTTTTGTCAAGTGAAAAATGAATTGATTGGAACAGATAGGTATAATATAAATCAATTTATAAATATGATTTTTTTTGTCAAATACTAATTTTAGTTTTAATAAAAAGATAGAATAAGGTACAACTTCTCCATAAATTTGTATGAATTTTACAGTCCAAGTAATTACGATCCAAGTAAATATGGCATGGGGTCACAAATCACAACATAAAATATATTTCCAATATATGAATTGCCTCATTGTGTTATTTTTTGTTAAGTCATTGAATGACAGCATATAATAATTCATTTTTAATTGTTGGAAGGAAATTCTGGCCTGGAAAAGATATGAAGATGGAGAAATGTTAATTATTGCAATTATTTTATTTTATTTGAAAAAAATTACATTAAATAAAAAAATACCATTATATTTAGAAAAATGTAAAAGAACACAGAAAGGTTTTATAATAATTATCTACCACCTAACTATTAACAGCTAATTTTTCTGCTGAATATTCCTCCACATCAGATGTATGATCCTGCAGAAAATTTTCCTTTTTCAAAATGTCCAGTGTTGCCCAAATGCTGTAAAATTTCTTAAGGGATTTTTTTTTACTGGCAACCTTATGCAGTTACCACTTGAGAGAAAGCTTTAATAGTAGAATGCTTTGAATCATAGATAATAATTAATAATTAAGTTGTCTTTTCCCCAATGCATTATTCTGTTCCCCATAACATAATGGAAAAGTAGGCAAGTCAGGCAAAATTAATAAACCTCCATCAATGTTTCAATCACATACTTCAAAGTTGTGCAATACAGTCTATTCCTGCTTAAAATGCATTGCTGGATTGCTCATATAGCTTTTCCTTTCTCTTTGGGCAGAATATGAAGACTTTTTTTTTAATAGCGTTTAATAAACTAGCTTTTAAATTTCAGGATGTGGGGATTTCTGGAATCTGAGCTTCCTATAGTTTTTTCAATTGTTTTCATTTTTTTAAATGTGTAATATCACTATGCTTTGTATCTGTGATGGCGAACCTATGGCATGCGTGCTGGAAGTGGCACGCACAGCCATCTCTCCAGGCACCCGAGCCATTGCCTGTTGCTCTTCCGGATTCTAGCCCGCCAGCCAGCTGGTCTTCACGTGTGCAGAAGTGCTGTAAACCAGAAGAGCAACTGCCTGTGTGCCGGATGGCTGCTCTTCCGGTTTATGGTGCATGCATACACATTGATGACTTGGTCTTCGGTTTCTGGTGCGCATACACATGCAAAGACCACCTGTCCGGTGCGCATGAAACCAGAAGATCATCTTCACGGCGTGCACATTTGCACTGGGTGGCTGATCTTCCAGTTTCCGGTGCATGCATGCGCACTGGCCAGCTGGTTTTTGTGCATGCATACAAGCCAGAAACTGGAAGACCAGGTGGCCAGTGCATGCTGGAAGGGCTGCTCTTCCAGTTTCCAGCATGCACGCGAGCATATGCGCTCCCATTTCAGCACTTAGTGCCAAAAAGGTTCACCAACACTGCTTTATATCATTAGCTGCTAATCTTAGTAGAAACTGCTTATAGAAAACTAGGACATAAATAATTAAATCAACAAAATCAAAAGCAGTTAGACTAATGCATGTTAGAGAAATAGTCTTTTCACGACAGATATTGCTCATGTTGTGACAGCAGTTGGGACTGGAATTTCCATTTAGCAATGCAGTCATAAAGCACAATGACTACATCACTTAACAATGGCAATCCTGGCAATCCCTATTACTGCCATTAAGTGAGAATCGTGACTCATTAAATAAGACTCATTAATTAAGTCTTCTCACAACTTCCTATCAGGAAGTAGCAGGGAAGGGACAATTGCTGACTGATAGGAGAAGTCATGCAAAGGTGAATGATTTGTGGGGGAGGATGTGTAGGTGACCAGCACGGTATGACATGAATGCAGAGAGGCTGGGGCTAGGTGTGCAGGTGGGACAATCTTATCCAAGAATTTGAGACATTCTCTTCTGGTTTTCCCTTGACTTTGTTTATGAGAAGCAAGCAGGGAAGGTTACAAATCATGATTATATGACTGCACATAATTGTACATTATGTTACTACCATCATAAGTGAAAGCTAGCTGCCAAGAGCCCCGGACATAATGATGTGACCATTATGGTGCTTGAAGGCTGGAACCTCAAGGGTTGGTGGTAAACATCACTTTTCAGCATCATCAGAACTTACTGTACAAGTGGTTATTAATTGAGCATTACTTTTTTATTTATTATTTATTTTATTTTATTCAATTTATAAACCGCCCTTCTCCTGCTGGACTCAGGGCGGTGTACAGCCAAAAATAAAAAACAGTCAATACAAAATTTAAAATTTAAAAGAATTATAAATTTTGGCCGTAAATTTAAAAACCTCATAACTAAAACCCAATTTGGACAATTTAAAAATCTAAAATCTTTCATGGGGGGGGGGGAGTTATGCCAGCCCTGCTTTACCCATGCTGATTTCATATTTATGGAAATATTTTGATCATTTAACACAGAAGCATCTCTGCAACAATTTACATAATGATATAATTATATTTATAGTTAAGAATGCAGGATGCAGAGGGAATCGGAGGGATGGGAAAAGAGGGATAACACAGAAAAACAGAGTTGGAAAGCACCTTAGAGGTCTTCTGGTCCAAAACTCTTGTTCAACCAGGAGACCCTACACCATTTCAGACAAATGGTTGTCAATTCTCTTTTTAAAAGTCTCCAGTGATGGAACACCCACAACTTTGAAAGCAAGCCATTCCACTGGTTTATTGTTCTCACTGTCAGGAAATTTCTCCTTATTTCTAGGTTGCTTCTTTTCTTGAGTAGTTTCTAACTATTGCTTTTTGTCTTGCCTTCTGTGCTTTGGAAAATAAGTTGAGCCCCTCTTCTTTGTGGCAGCCCCTCAAATATTTGAACATTGCTATCATGCAGTAGTGAGTTTCAAATCCCGTCATTACCGGTTTGCTCATGAGTGTGTGCACATGTGCGCACGTGCAATGCTTCTGCATATGCGCAGAGACATTCGGGCAGGTTGGCAGAGTCTCCCACTACCACCACTAGTGGTACACCCTATCTGGTAGCAACCCACCACTGCTATCATGTTATCCCTAATACTTCTTTTCACTCAACTAGACATACCCAATTCCTGCAATGATTCTTCGTATGTTTTAACCTCCATCCCCCTAATCATCTTTGTTGCTTTGTACTCCAGTCTCAACATCTTTTTTATATTGTGGTGACCAAAACTGGACACAATATTCCAAGTGTGGTCTTTCCAACATCTTATAAAGCGGTACTAACACTTCACATGATCTTGATTCTGTTCCTCTATTAATGCAATCTAGGATTGCATTGCTCTTTCTGGGAGCTGCAGCACACTGCTGACTCTTATTTAAGTGATTGTCCACTAGGACTCTTAGTGGGCCTAAAATAGAACCTTAGTATAACCCACTGTTTACTTCTTCCTTGTAAATGTTTAAATTAAGGACTACTTGTTGAGTGCAGTTTATCAGCCAGTTATGAATCCATATGGTGATACTATCTATCCCACATTTTTCTAGCTTACAAAAAAAAAAGTTGTGGTCTACTTTGTCTAATGTCTTACTGAAATCCAAGTATACTATGTCCACTGCATTTTGCTAGTTCATTAATTTAGTCACTTTGTCAAAGAATGAAATAAGACTTGAATGGCATGATTGGGTTTTGACAAACATATGTTGGCTTCTGCTTATAACTGCTTCCTTCTAGATGTTTGCAGATCTCTTGCTTATCTTGTCCAGGATCTTCCCAGGTATTGATGTGATTCCCTTTTTTTAAGAAGGAAACTATATCAGTTCTTTTCCAGTCCTTTGGTAGTTCCCCAGTTCTCCAGCATCTTTGAAAGATATGGTTCCAAAAATCACATCTGTCAGTTCCTTCAGAATTCTGAGATGTAATCTATTAGAACCCAGGGATTTGAACTTTTCAAGTGTGGATAGTTATTCTCTTACCAGTTTTTTGCCTATTTTAATTTGCATTTCTATGGTTCTGCTTTTGGACACAAAGAAAGAATTAGGCAGATCTGCTTTCTCCCTCCCACTTGTCAATTCCATTCTATCTTCTCCTACTAGTGGATTGATCCTAACACCTGATAATGTTGCCTCCTTTCCTAAGATGAGCTCCTAACTTCAAAATAACTTTGTGTGTTATTTTTAATGGTTTCTAATCAAACATTAATAAATATTGCATACATCTTGTTGCTCAATGAGTTAGAGTCCTTAGAAGTAAATAGTTCTCAAATTGATATTTAAATGTTTGAATGAACTGTATATTATGTTTTTAAAATTTTGAAAATTGGTAGAGCTGCCTATCTTAGATGTACAGAGGGTATTGAAATAATAAAAATAATATATTGCTTCTATAATTCAGATGGGATTGCAAGAATTTTATAAATTATGCTTCCTCCACCATCGTTACATGATTGCATTTTTGGCACTTGGCAATCAACCTGTATTTATAGCCATTTGCAGCCTCCTGTGATCATGTGACAATTTACATTTTTTGCCAAAAAATGGTGTTCACTTGCTTAATGATTACAATGTTCACTTAACAACTACAGTCTTCAATTTATGATTGCTATTTTCATTTAATGACTACTGCAAAAAAATGTAAAATTAGTCAGTCATGTGATGACCTGTTTAATGATCAGCATGACTTACAACCATAATTCTGGGCTCAATTATGGAAGTAAGTTGAGGATTACGTATATATCCCAATTATTGAGAAAAGACATTTTCCCAGAAAAAATAGTATTTGTAACTTGCTTTCCTGGCATGGATGGGAGGGGGAAAGAAGTAATGAACTTTTTTAAAGGGGCACCTTGTTAATTGCACTCCAGGTATTATTTTTTGTAAGGTTTCAGGAGTGATTTTCCATTTTCTGCTTCTTGGGACTGAGAGTATGTGAGTGGCCCAAGTCACATTCATTATTGGTAAGGAAATAAATTTTATTTTCACTGAAATGTTTTATCAGATGATTAGGAGAAAAAAACCTAATTTGTTCTCAAACCTTTTACTGCAATTTGACCGCTGTATTAAACCCATTAAAGTACAATGATTAGATTAGACTCAGTGTGATTCCGAAGTTTTTTTTTTTTAGTATTGTTATTCCACACAAAATAGCTGTGAATAATTTATTCCAAGCTTATACAATTTGTGATCTATTGTGCTATCTTCAAGCCATCAGCCACAAATGCCAACCCTTCAGGGGCTCAATAAGCTGACTGCCTAAAACTCCAAAAACAGGATACCATTAAGTTTCTTGGCAATCCACAAGACACTGCTGGTAAGGATTGCTTTTGGCTTAATGGGACACGTATTGTACAAACATGATCTCCTACAATCACCCACAGAGCATTGACCCTGATGAAGCAATTGGAGGAGCAATATTTTTACAAAGAAATAAATGGGTAAGAGAGATTATGAACTATTTTTTCAACCTGTTGTCAGTTCTCAGTCTCGAAGGATGCAGGGAAAATGCCACTTTTCTTTTCTTTAGCACATACAGAAATGACTGGGAATGCTAAATGCATGTTTCAGTCTTATTCAAAGTAACAATATTTCGTCTCCTTATTTTAAAAAAAAATCTTTAAGTATTTGAAATCTGCAAAGATATCTTGTTCTCAAAGCAAAATATTTGCTATCTGCTGTTACTTGCATGAGTGTTTATGCAGCTCTCCATATAGGATCACAGATGTCCAAAACACTTACATAGGATTTGATCAGGGTTAAACAAGCATTTTCATGCAAAAAAAAAAGTCTTCCTTTCTAGTTGTGCCATGTTTAATGAAGTACCCCTGACTTAAAAAAAAACACAAAAAAACCGAAATGCCCAATGAATATAAAAGAAATCTATAATTATCTGCTTTGTGGATTCTGCTTTATGAAACAGCTCTTTAGTCTTTGAAATGCCATTTAAAACTTTTTCTGTGGACTTCTTTACTTTTATGAGTCCGTAGGACACACTACCTCAAGTAAGAGTAATATTTTCTCTTGGTTGGGAGCCTTTGCAATAGTTATGATCTCGTTCACACAGCATGCTAAACCTTATCTGACCATGGTTTGTTGAATAAACCATAAGTGACCATTCATAAATTGCACAAGCCCACCATGTGGTGTGATTAATTTTTGCCTACATTGTATGATTATACAGTATATTATGGCTTACGATTTAGTGTGAAATGTAAATCCAGATTATAAGCCATGGCTTTATTCTTGATTTATCAACCACTTTCTCCTAAGTTTAACAGGAGAAAGAAACATGAAAAACACATTTTTATTGAAATGGGAGCAAGGAGAAGGTTATATACATAATTCCTACTGTTTGTTCTTTAACAAAGACGTTTACATTATGTCGCATGGCTTAAAATCACTAAAACTGTAACAGGAAGAAAGATTGCAGTATTTGCGACCAGGTCACTTGGTCCCTTTCCATTGTATGGTAGTTTTCCAACAATCAACTAAGTACTTAATTTAACCCTTCTTTCACCAATAATCCCACTGAGTATTAATTCCCCCACTGTGTTTTCAAACAGTTCTCCAAATTAAAAATCTGCAGCAGAGGGGGAAGAGCAAAAAACAACAACAACATGATGTGTGATGCATGTAACAATGAAGTAAGGTTTCAATTTCTCAGTTGCACCCCAAACTTGACTGTTATTTTTTTTAATGTATTTTAAATAATTCGTTAAAAGGAAGAAAAAGAGCAAACAAGCAAGCAAAGGAAGAAAAAAAGGAAAAATTAATTGGCATAGAAAATATATCTATAACTGGACAAAGGAATTATCAAGTTTGTATAAGTGTGTCTCAATCGTTTTCACTATTTAACTTCATCCTTGCAGATATATATCTGATCTTTATGGAAAAATTGCCAATTCTCTTATGAGAATTATAGGAGAGGAGGGAGAGGAGGTGAAAGTGAGACCTTTTCCCCATGTTCCTTAATTCTAGGTGCCAGATCAGAAAAGCTGAACTTCAGAGGGAAAAGGCTGCAAGGATGTTCCTTTTACCCACAGATAATGGGTCTAATAAGTGGAAAAACCATCAATTGCAAAAAATTAGCAGATTACCCATGATATGTGTTTGGAGAGGATTTATACTAAGTAGAAGATATGCATAATGTAATGTACACAATGGAATACATTTTTCCTATTGTCGCCAAAAGTATAAAAAAAATTTCCCAACTACATTTTCATGAAGTTCCTAAAAAACTGTATAATGGAGAAAGGAGAATGGACAAAATTCTCTTAGAAAATATTATATTGACAAGGAAATATGAACAGACCCTCTTTGTGATAGATTATGTTTAAATTCTTTAGTCATCAAAAAATTTCACAGTAGTCAATTATTGTGCCCATTAACTCTTCAGTTAAAAACATTCCTAAGAGAGTCATCACTTTTTAGTCTTTCTGTAAAAACAATTTTTAGCATTGATTTGTTGTCTGAGGCTAAGATATTATGTTTAAAAGCTGACAAATAATGTACTAGATAAAATCAACATATGCTATTTTATTTTTCTGAAAAACTCTGTAGGATGCCAATGGACAAGAAAGAAAATATTTTCTTTCAATTTACCTTACATTATCCTTTGGAATAGCTTTTCTCAACCTTTTCCATCTAACATCATGTATGAAACAATATCCATGTATTATGGGAGTTGTAGTCCAGTATATCTACATAGATACAGGGTAGGTAGAAGTAAAATTACCTCTATATTACATCCAACCAAGGGGGAAATTAGAACCACAACTAAAAATAATAACAATTTGAATGAGAAAATGTAAGAAGAAAAGATTCACTATTTTTCTCCAGACATAGGCTAATTTTAATTTTACTCAGTGATAACTTTCCTTCTGACTTTAGCATGATTATATCATAGGGATAAGCTTCATACTTATTAATTACTCTGCATTGTCAATATATCTGCAGAATCTCCTGCAGTGTTTTCATTGTTTAGGTATTTTCACCAAGGACAGTAATGCAATAAATTAAGGAAGAAGTCTGCCTTGTTTCTAGGAAGCTCCATGAAAATTCATGGGGCTCATATAATAATACTGTATTTGACAACTTATTTGAAATAGTATAACAAAAATCTAAAAATGCCCTCTTCCCAAAATAGTATTACAAATAACTACCAGGCAAAGAATTATAAATCTCCCTCTTTCCAAACAACCTCATCCCACCCACCCCACACACCAAAAAAAGCCCTATCTAAAATCAACAATAGCCCAATATTAGAATTCTATTTCAGTGTAATTTCATTTTTTCTTCTAAAAAGGGAAAGGTTTAGATTCATTTTACAATTGGCCAAAATCACATAATAATAACCTGTAATAGATTTCTTGCAGCTCTTCATACTAGGGTAAGAATATGTTACCTTTGGATATACCTCACATTTCATTGCAGGTGAGGATGAAACAGAAAGGAAGAGAGAATAATTTGACTGTTTCTGCAGTGTTTATCACAATTTCATTTGTCTGTTTCCAGAGCTTAACAGATAAATAATTATATTAAATAATATAATCTTTTGAAAATTCTATCTTTAGGATACGCTTTCCAGGACACTTAAGGACAAGAATTCCCAGATATCTGCCAGAAAATTGTTCTTTATTGTAGCAAGGATAGTGACCACATTCTTAAAAAGAATTGGATTTTTCCAGTTGTTGATCAGTTGCAGCTTCCAGAAGCCCCACAGCAAATGGAATAGATAGTTGGAAATAGTTCTTTAGCATTCTCTGCAGACTACAATTTTCTACCAATATTCTATGGCAAATATAAACCAAAAGAAAGAATTTGGCTAAATACAGATTTTGCTTTGCTCTGTTTTTGACTAATTATCAGAAAAGAAACTTTTATGACCATGGATATTTTCAGTCATCCAGGTCATGGTTGTCCCAAAGGTGCTTTTTCAAGAGGCAAAAGGACTTTCTGGTTTTTCTTTGAAGACATTTTGCTTCTTATCCAAGAAGCTTCTTCAGGTCTGATTGGATGGTGGGAAATGGAAGTATTTATACTATTTGCAGACAGCTGGTCATTTGCATTCTTTTAGCGAGTCGTTAAAACCACCTAGAGGTTTATCAGTGTCATCAAATAGGTATGGAGCAATGGTGAAATCCAAATTTTTTTACTACCAGTTCTGTGGGCATGGCTTGGTGGGTGTGGTGTAGCTTGGTGGGTGTGGCAAAGGAAAGATCTGCAATATCTCCATTCTCATCCTACTCTGGGACCAGCCAGAGGTGGTATTGGCCAGTTCTCTGAACTATTCAAATTTTCTGCTATTGGTTCTCCAAACTGCTCAAAATTTTCACTACCGGTTCTCCAGAGCCTGTCAAAACCTGCTGGATTTCACCCCTTGTATAGAGCTTTCTTGGAACTGTTGAAAGGACTGTGTTGTAGACTGGAGATACATGATATCATATCCCTCTTCCTCTGTTGAGAGACAGCTATTCAATTTTGACATAGATGGCCTCTTTGAGCCCTCTTTCAAACCAGCAGTCCTCTCTGTCCAAAATGTTTGCTGTCTTCTAAAGACTGACCTTTGTTTTTTTTAAATGCAGATGGACTGTTGAATCTAGTTTATTTTCCTATGTTGTGCCATGAGTTTATGAACAAAACAACCACTTCATAAAAAGTCCAGTTGCTTCTTGAAAAAGCACCTTTGGGAAACTTTTATGAATTGACAAATATATTTTTGCACTCTCTCCTTCCACTCATCCAAATCATGCTGATTTTCTCCTTCTGCTCATGATCACATGTGATGTGTGAGGTTATGTTATATCTTATGATCTTCTTAGGCCTTCCTAATGCTGCTTGGCGGCAACTAAGAATGTTGCCTAAAATATTTTTATTAAAACTTCTGCAGTTCAAATTGCAGGAAAAATATATGAAACAGCCAGGCTGTTTATTAGAGAATGTTCTTCAACTTTTCTGATTTTCTCTCTGATCTCTTCGCCTCACCACTAAATAACCTACTTCAAAATTAAGTAATGTAAATTATTTGAGTTTGTTTTATAATATTTTAATATTTCATCTTATGAACATGTTGATAATTTAATTTTTCTATTGTTATTTGGTACAATTCCTTTGAGACATGCTGTTTTTAATAATTAGGCATTTGAATGGAAAGGAAAGATATAAATCTAGCAAACAAGGAAGCACCACTGTGAATGTCCACATATTCTCCAGTAACTGATAAAAAAAATGTAGTGAAGAAAAATCTAAGAGTTACAACAAGATAACCAGGATCCATGAGGTAACTGCATTTTTGCTTGTTCATTACAGATAAGGTAACACCCAACAGCATTTATAAAATCTGAACTCTGAATTTACTGAAAGAAACTTGAAGCTAGCCTAGACAGTGATTTCAGATTATATGAGCTCAGTGGTGAAAAGTCAGAGCAGGCATCATCAGCTCTAAACTTGGCTGGTAACATGACACCACTCCAGCATAGCAGTCAAGGAGACTGGCCTTTCCCTTATGCCAGATGAAGATATTATTTCTTCTTCTTGCTTTCTTTTAGATGGCAGTCAACTATTCAGTTTCTGTTTCACCTGTGCTACAACACCAGCTATTACCCCGAGTATCAGTTTAACTTTAACGATAACATTTCAGCTACTGTTCAAAGGTCCAGAGATACTTTAGAAATGCTGTCTTTTCCTCAGTGCTGGATTGTATATGAAATGCTTACATCTTCAGATCAGCAATCAGATTGTGAATTGAGACTGGATACCAATTAGCTTTTCAATCTTTTCATCATTAGAATCACTGGGATCTATTTTTCTATTTGCAAAAAAGTATAAGGGAACTTGCTTTTTATATGAGGAGAAATCAGTGCTTCCTTTAGTCCGGGTATTGATAATAGTAACTGACAGCTGCTATTATTTTAAGCAGTTTTTTCTTCACCTTAGCTGAAGCTTTTGTGGATTGAAAGACATTTTGTAGGCCAAGCATGTCCTTTACCATTACAGCTACATTAGTGACATTTTAAATTGTTGGTTTCTGCAGGGAAATGCTGATAGTTTTAACCAAACATATTACATGGTTGCTTTTAGACTAAAGTGAGGGTAGCAACTTTTCCATATTCAGAGATACATTTAATTCTGATCACATGTCCATTTGTCAAGCATATGAGTATTTAATCTGCTCCAAAAGTCACTGTGCAGCCTGATTTGTACGAACAGAAATATTTGCACCCTAAGCTTTTCTACCATGATAGCTATGCCAATAATTATTCCACTTCAGAAGCAAATAAGATCAGAAGCAAATAAGATCAACAAAATTGTCATTTATGCAGTATTTCTTGCCAACCCTTCTCTGCCTTTTCAAGTCAGTTTTTTTAAAAAGGGAAGATCAGGAATGTCTGCAAAACTGGTTTCCATGAACAAAGAGAATATTCCATGACTTAATAATAGAATGAGCTTTTAATATGAGAGTCCCATAAAAACAAATCTTTTCAGTACCTGTGTGTGACACAGATAACCGTGTTAGCTAGCTTTATAGTTTTTGTACAATAATTAGCAGCACTGAAGAGCAAACCTAACAATTATGCCCTAAGCAACCAGTATGACATGGAATGGAAAATGAATGACTACATAAAAAGAAGACCAAAGTTTATGTTGAAGCCACTGCAGGAAGTTATTTACCTAGCTGCCAGAAGTATGAGGTTTTTAATTATTTAATGGATGATTGGTGATAGCACAATTTCCCTAGTCTTATGGCCTCCAGACATGCTGAACTATAGCTTCTAAAATCCCCCTCCAGCAATTATACACATCTAAAGGACATCAGGTTGAGGAAGGATGTGCTAAAAATATTGAAGGACACAGTACACATGAAATACACATAATACCGACATAACAGGTATTAAAATTGCAGTTACAATTATTTTTCTCCCTCTTGAACCCAAAGTACAAAATAGTCAACATTACATTTACTCAATATCAATACTGAATTTAAAAAGATTAAGAATGTGCTGAATTTTATTCTAGGGGACCAGAAAGAATTTATAGTACCTTTAATTGGATAGACCATCAATGGCTTTTCTGAGGATTCACTCAGCAAGCATGAGGCATTTTGACTAGGCTACAATGTAGCCTAGATGTACAGAAAATGTATTTAATACTAGTAAAATTTTCATGTCTGCAAATGTTAACTGGAAAAAAACATGCACCATGGAGCAAAATGTTTTCAATCAAGGAACATCAAATGGGCTAATTTATAGAATGCCAAGACCCATTACTCCCATGGAAATGGAAGTTTGGACAGTTCTTACCGTTTCAATGCTGCTGCATTGTTGTGTTGCAAGGTATTCCCTGACACCTTCTCACAAGTCAGTGGGAAAGCCTGGGAAGCTTGCAGAGGGAAATCTTCATGACTGTTGCTAATTATAGGAATCTGGTGACAGTTTTGGACTTGCAACTTACTTCCAAGGAAACTAGCAGGGAGAAGGTGAATGGGGAACCTTGCAAGGATGGTTGCAAGCTGCTCAGATAAATTTCATCAATCTGCATACTCCCTGCAAATCCCTTTGTGCTTGGCCCTCACTAATCAGGCAGTCAAGTGATTCACTTTTTAAACTGTTCCTGTCTGCTTGTGTCTTTTGTTAAATGAAAAACATCAATATCAGCCTTGTTATGCATCTTTCTTCTTTAATAAAATGATGTTTTTTTCATTTATTTTAAAACCAAAACAGTTGCAATCCACTCATGGTTTCTTTGTTTAGGTAAGAAAATACATCTCAAAGGATGTCACCATGGGTCAGAGATTATCTGATTATTATACCTAAAAGTCCTATCTCCCATTTCCTCTTCAACAAAATTCCTCTGAGGTTTGATTGAATGATTAGTTCAAAGCCCCTAGCTGACTTTTTTAACTTAAAGAGACTACAACTCATAAATTCCTGGTTTGTAAAGCAGCATCTTAACCTCTAGGCCAAACTGACTCTCGAATTTATTCATGATTTCTATTGTAAGATACATAGGATCATGTGTCATTTTTCATCCAAAATGTTGGCCTGGAACTTTACATTAGTTGCATGATACACAAAGCCAATCTATCAGACTCTATTAATGTCATATGATAAGGGATCTATTTCTGAAGATGATTTGGGTAGTGTAAAGGTTCTATTGTAACTTTATAAAGCGCTAAACAGCTTCAGATGGAAATACAAGGTAGACTAGCCTGCTTTCTGCAGACTTTGGAACAGATTCTACTTTCATTCTACCTGGACAATACCAAGGAAACTATGATCTGAACTAAAAGCTTGAGTTTTGAAACCATCAGTACCATCAGTCTTTAAAAGTGAATTTGGCAGTTTAATTCTTTCAATTGCTTAAGATACAATTCTTTACTCATACAGTTAAAGTGTGTTAAGATAGTTTGAAATGTCCTTGTGAATAGATTATGGCCTCTATATCTACTTGATCTAAATCTTATTTAGGATTTTAATAGCATTGTATATTAGTGTTTGTATTGTGTTTCCATTTTTATCAGCCAACACTTTGCAATTTATAATGAAGAGTACTAGGTAAGTGTAATTAATCAGTTGGTTATATGTCAGCACTTAATATCACATAAAATCCTATGCATGAATACAAAATGGCCCAGCAGCATCTCTGAATTTTTCACATTGTCCTCCTTTTAACAGCCTGATCAGGTAAGTTACTACACCACATATGACAAATATAAAGGCTTTTTGTTTAACAAAAGATATTTTTGATGATAACATTTGTGACTGATCTGCCATTCTTTAATAATACACTAATATTTTTTCCTTGGCATAAAATGACACAAAGCTAACCATGCTGGAATACTGGCTTCTCCAGACAAATCAGCACGTGTCAGCACTATATGTGCTTTCATATAGTGAGAGCAAAGCTATATTAGGAACTGTGTCCATTGAAGAGGGACATCTTCTTAATAAATTAAGCACAATTCTCAGAATCTTGACAATGTCATTAATTGATTACATATATGATGGATTTTACAAACGAGCATATTTATACATTGACATGACAACTGAACATTTTCAATAGTTGTGCATTAAGAGGTACTACCCACTGAGAAGTTATAATTCAATTCTGTTATCCTGCTTGAAGTTCCATTTCTGAAGACCTGTAGATAGGATATGAATCACACCTTGTATGTTCATTGAGTGAATTTGGGTATCTCTTAATCTATGTATTAAGGAAAATCTACCCATTTCTGATGAAATATGGATCATGGATCATGGGCTGATTTTTTAAAAAATAATACTGTTGTATTTCTGGTAAGTTTGGATTGCATGTCATTATAATAAAAAATTAAGAATTATCATACTTCCGTACATTTGTATACATAATGGCATCTTGATACTGTTCCATCATATATTTTAGTTGCCTTTCAGGAGTGCATAATAGCTGACATGTCACTGGAAGGCAAAATCACAAAACTGTGTCTCCCTTATTTTGGCAATGTCATGTAGGGGAATTCACTGGAAAAAACAATTATGTTTGGAAGAGTTAGTGGTAAAAGGAAACCAGGCCACCAAAGAACATGATGGCTGGACATCATCAAAGCTGACACCAGCCAGAACATAGAAAAACTCAAAGAAGTTGTGCAAGATTGGAAGATGTGGAGAGACCTGGCCCATAGAATTGCCAAGGGTCAAACAAGATTGAATGAATCACCATCATCATCATGCCCTCCAATATTTCTAAAACCATCACCATTCAGTGCATTAGTCAGGCAACTGTATGTTGTTGATATAAAGACTGCTAGATTCATTCAGAATAACTCATCCTCTTGCCTTCAGTCTTAGCAGCCATGTCAACTTTGTATTATTGGAATATTGTAAATGTTCTCCTTTTGGAAAGTTATTGAGTTCATAGTTTATTATTTGATATGCATAGTAACACATTGCTATTAGTTTCTTGTTGTTCATCATTTGGAGCTGAAGATACTTGGTTCATGATGTTGGTTCAGTTTCAGTGTTGTTTGGTATAATGACAGTGACTTCATTGGTAATTTGTGCATTTGAACATCTCTTATGTTCAAATGCTGGCATCTGGTCAGGATCAATGAGAATGGAAGTTTCTGGCATGCCTTGAACTTGTTCTTTCACAAATCAAAGGGGTGCAATATATGGGTTTCACTATTGTACTAGTTTCACCAATGTAGTATGTATGTATGTATGTATGTATGTATGTATGTATGCGTTTGTTTGTTTGTTTGTTTGTTTGTTCGTTTGTTTTAGTTGTGTGCCACCCATGATGGCATTCAGTGTGACATTGTTGAATCTCATCGAGAGAGTCTCTAGATGAGATTCAACAATGTCACACTGAATGCCATCATTATGGAGTATACCCATTCTTAATTCTATGCTGTATTGAGGTTCCATGAGTTAAATTTGAATAAATTTGGTTGCTGGTGAGGTCTGGTATTAAATAGCTGATGGATTTGCCCTTAAACATTCACAAAATAATTCCATACATTACTCATTGGAAGGACTCCTTTGGCACCAAAGCGTATCATATGGAAGATGTTGTATTGCCTGATGTTTTTCCAGAACTTGATTGCAATAGGTTCATCACTGGTATATAAACTGAGAGTTACTTCATTTGATAGAGGCTGAAAATTGGCTACCCTGACATTTCCCTTTATTTTGCAGAAATCAATAGTTTCAGGAACATGAACATATTGTATTATTTAGTGTTTTCCACATATTCTCAAGTTGACCTTTCCTTTCTTCCTCCATCTTTTCTTGTCTCCTCATTCTGTACCTTTCCTTTTGATTGTGGACACTATAGCCCTTTCATCTTCATTTCCTCACTTGTCCTCCTCCTTGCCAACAATATTTATCATTTTTATTCATTTTAAATCATGCATATATGCAATTGCATATATGTAAACCATTATAAGTATAATCTTCCTTTTCCACCTCTTCTCTCATTTTGAATCATGAATTAACAAATCAGCATATTATCCATGGTTATTGGCTATCATTTTCCCTCTAAAATGGCTTCTTGAAGTGACTTCCAGGAAGGCATTTTAGAAAATAACCATGTTTTATATCTTTATATTAATATCTCAGTATGGCACACTTCACAAAATGCCACTTAAATGCTGCATTAACTTTTTGTTTCTCATACTATAAATAAAGATGCCACCCAAATCTCAATACATGACCTTCTTACTTCAATAGTCTTTTATTTTTTTAAGTTACTCAATCATTTATCCAGACTAAACAACATGCTTCAAATTATAATTTCAGGCAGGGCAAATCCACTCTCCTTCTTTCCTTAGCATCTTGAAGCAATTTATATTAATTTTTTTGTTTCTTGCCTTGCCACATATAATTTGAAATATCCTTTTCTCATTAAAGGTAAATCAGTTGCCATAATCAGTATAATTTGAAATAAAAACAACATCCATAGTAAAACATTTGTTTTTATAACATAAATTCTACATAACATAGACTTCTTTAATTCATCTCATCTCACTAGTCCCTTTTTAATTTCATTTCACAACTTTTTCATAATTATTCTAAAATAATATACAATTTTGATTAGTCAATGATACTCCTAAATATTTAACTTTCTTTTCATATTACATTATTTATTAACTAATATCTTGGTAAAAATCCACAGTGATCCTCATACACAAAGTTCTGTAAAATCTGTTATAGTCTCCTGGCTAAAATAATGGAAAACAATTTATTATCATTGTTTAAGAGAGAAATAATTGATAGTTCTTAGTAGAGGATAAGTCTTGATGATCTTTTAAAACAATGCTATATTTGCCTCTTTCCAGAAATCCGGCATAGGAGAGCCTTGCATAATTGAATTCATCAAGTTCTTTAATGCAAATAAGAGTGTATCTTCCAGAGAACAAGCACATGAAGTACTAAAAATACCTTTCTTAATGCATCTTAAAGTTGACGTTTCTTTGAGAGACACCACATGTTCAGTTCATTCTTTTCTGATATGCAGGAGGGAGGAGGAGAGAAAGGGAACAATTTTGAGAAACGTAGATCAAGTGGTTACAGCAGCAGGAGCCAATAGCACTCAAACAGCCTCAGCTTTCCGAAATTTTGTTATTTCAAGAGTCAATGGGTTCCAGATTCTGTATACCTTCTGTAATTTAGTCCATTTGAGGTATCTGGTTTTCCCAAAATGTTGTTCTATGATGCACTATTTCACCCAGCTAAAGTTCATGACAATGAGAGTTTAAGTAGTATACAGACATTGCTGAGTATGGTTGAGTTACAGCTTAGTTTATCGTAACTTCATCCATTGTACAAGTTTGACTACAATATGCTGCATGCTAAACCTATAAAACCATTAATTCCTTATTTATCCAAAAAGAACATAACCTTGAAATTAACTCTTTAGCCTTTTCCAAAAAGGAAACATTACAAGGCATTACAAGGAAACAAGTTAAGGCAAACTCTTAACTGCTTATTTCACTATATTGTCAGTTAACCAAATCTTCCTTTATATTAGATAGAACATTAATTCCAAGAAACATCTGCTATAAAATACTGTGTTAAACACATCCTATAAACATTTCCATTTTAAAAACAATAAACATACAGTCATGGGGGAGCGGGACACCACATAACTTTCTAGAATTCTATACTCAGATTATGGAATGAGACTAATTTTCAAATCTATATAAATTCGTCATTGGAACAGCATCATTAAGCACTGAGACTCGACAATTCAGTTCAAAAGTCTGGTTATGACCCCAAATGACATTGGACCATCTTTTGTGATAGGAATTTGCCTGCCTCAATGGGAGAGGCCATTTGCTATGCTCCATCAACATATGAGACATCTTTCATAGAGACGAATTGCTTAGACCACACTTAAGCAATTCTCCATTGCAGTCTAAACTGCTTATCTCCTGTGTTGCTCCCATCTGTTACTGAAGTTAACTTATCAAATTCAGTTCCAGTGCAGTGGTTTGGCAATGAGCCAGTTGGCACTTCTTCAAGAATATGGCTACTGCAGGCCATTCCTATGCTATTTGCCAAGGAACGAATCTACCAATGCCTGCTCATCCATTTAGGGACTGTTCCCTCTTCACTAATCTTCATTCTTTTCCTTCGTTTTCCCAATGTATTTGCCACAGTGTGAATACTTCACAATTTCTTCCTATATTTTTCCTTTGATACTTCAGCAGACCTTTCTCTCCCCCACCCCCTTTAGTGTGCTATATTTGCTCTGATATTACAGTGATCAAAACAAAAAGACAAGTTTGTTCCTTCATTCCTACATTTTACTTTACTCGGATTCTAAAAATAGAAGCCCATACATCTTCTTGGTGGAGATGAACTACAATTTGTTGCACAGTTCAAATCATTGATGAATATGTTGAAGAGTACTGGGCCTAAAACAGAGCCCTGGGTACTCCATTGCATACCTTCCTCTGTGTAGATCAGTGGTGGGTTGTCCCCGGTTCGCACCGGTTCTATAGAACCGGTAGTAAAACCAGCAGGAGGCTCCGCCAACCGACCCTGATGTCACCAAAATGCTTCTGCACATGCGCAGAAGAGTGTGCGCGAGCGCGAGTGAAGAGAGTGCATGCGGCCCCGTTGCGAACTGGTAGTAAAGGTAAGTAGAACCCATCCCAATGTAGATGCAATAAATATATGGTCTCACTTCCCAAAGACTTTTCATCGAAAATTGGTGGCCATATTACTTAGACAATCCTTTGATCTCTTGAGATGACCATTTTATTTTGCTGGGTTTTTTCTCTTTGCTTTGTTGTTGTTATTAATTGTAATTGAATCTTATTTCAAAATATAATTCATGTAGAGATAATATAAACAGATGAGAGAGAGAGAGAAAGGTCTATGTTTACAGATAGCAATAAATATAAATACACTGTAATTTTTAATGTGCTATTTCTATGTTAATGAGTTTAGCTGCTGGTGCAGAAAGTTACCAATAAAGGAATATAAATGTATCAATAAAAAATACAATGGCAAGAATTAAAAAAACAATTGTTGATTTAAACAACAGTTTAACAAATATATAATATCCTTAATTTTGCCTATGATATTTGGAAGATTGATTCCTTCAGTTCACTAATTATTTTTCCTATTTGAAATGAGGATGGCACATTTGTCCAGTTCAAACTCCATTGCAAAATCTTGGTTGTAATATGGACAGTATTGAGCAGCAATTCTATTTCAGATGGTGTTTTTCAATACATCTTCAGTTCATCCATGCGTGATGTCTCCTGTGGACGACAACTCCTCCACTTCTTCCTCAGAGGCTTCGAAGGAGAAGGAAGTCATTTCTGGCGTGTCAGGAATTACTGACCCTGAACTGCCAGCAGAACAGGCTTCGGCTGAGGAGAGCTTGCAGGCCAGTGAGGAAGAGGGGAAGGAGCTGCCTGTCATAGTGAATGCCAGAGTATGCAGGGCAGAGAGGCAGAGGTCTGCCAGATTCCTGGGGAAAAGGCTCCGCCCCTCTTGATGGGCTGCACCAGAAGCTATTTAGCATGGCAGGCAGAGGGAGGCATTGCTGGAAGCAACATGTGTGGGTTGTGGCCAGATGTTTGTTTGTGAGATGCTGCAGTGGATTTAGTGTAAGTTGCAGGGAGACTCTGTGTTTGTGTTTTGGACCCTGTTTGAGCAGCTGGTTATCTGTTTGATTGAATAATTGGCCATTTCCTGGAAGTTTAGAAATTTAGTCTGGGGCTTGTTTGTGACTGGCTTTGCTTGTAAACGGCCCTCTGAACTCCTGACCATTGCACTGGCCTAATAGGAGGTTCCAAACTTCAGATTGGATTTTGGTTTCTCTTTTGAAACTACCCAGACAAAGCCTATATTTCCAAGACTGCTTTGAGTTTGCCATATTTTCAAGTCTTTGTTATCTGCTTAGTCTCAAGCCAATTGACTGTTCTAATTTAGCAGCTGTGAGAGACCTGACACCTGAAACAGAACTGCTGGGTGGAAGACAAAATAAAGCTGTTTCTAAACCAACATGGACTGTGGGTGAGTGGGACAGCACACCATGTAAAGTAGGTGGGATAACCTGACAGATGTTTTTAATTCTTTGATACCTATGGCCTGATTTGTTCAATATTGTTAACAAAGAAATCAGTGCAATGACACTTATAGTGGAGATAGTGAGTCTCCTTGAAATATTCCTTTCCTGATATTAATTTCTTCCAGTCTCTCACTATTGAACAGAAACTGTGCCTTCCGTTGTTCCATCAATCTTTCCACAAAGCTTCTGATGTTTTTACTGATTCCTGCTATTTACAGGCACTTGATTATCCAATCATGTGGCAGGAAGTCAAATGCCTTTTTGTAATCAATCCATGCTACATTCAAGTTGGTCTTTCTTCTCTTGCAGGTTTCCAGAATCCTCTTGTCATTTAGGAGTTGATCTTTTATTCCTCTGCTATTTGGGCAATTTCGAATCTGCTCAGGTGGAAAGAACTTCTTTTCAGCTAGATCTGTTAGACTGCATTAGCTATCACAGCAATTAGCATTATTCTTATTATGATCCAGCATACAATCGGCCAGATGTTTAGACTGGATTTAGCATTTTTATTGAACTATCAAATCATTGCCAAGATCTGGGATAGGCAGATGTTGATATTTGATGGTGTTAAAGGTATTGTTACAAGATGTAAGCTGTTCCAAGTAAAGCTGCCTGAGGCGAATTTGTCAATGCCAGTGGTGCTTGGGTAGTGCTCCAGTTGTTTTTGGAATGCACCCAAAGCGTCTATGTCTGCTGGTACTACTTTTGCTTTTTTTGCCACAGTCATTCTATTTCTGTTTGCAGATCTTTGTATTTTGTTATCTTCTCTACTTCTTTCTCTTGTACTCTGTTCTCTCCCAATATCCACAATTCTGACTGTCCTGACTGTTTTATATTTCTTATTGACTGTTATTAAGTCTGGGATGTTGTGTGGCAGGGGCCTGTTTGAATTCTAAAAGTCTCAGAAAACTTCAGATTCTTCATTTTCTATTACTTTCTCAATTTTATGATTCCAGTAATTCTTGCTTGCAGGCAGATGGATTTTCTTGCAGATCTTCCAATGCATCATTGCTGCTACTTTGTCTTGTCATTGTTTGTACTCAGTCTGTTATTATTATTTAATTATATTAATTAGCATAAATAGCAGATGCTGACAAAGTTTGGGGAAATCAACTCTCTCTTTCATTGCCATGTTCCTAAAAATAACTTCCCCTCTGAAGGTAACATTTATATTTCAGAACAGTGTTACAAACTTCTCTTGAATTTAAATATCAGCGGTAAAGAGATTTCAGTTTTCTGTCCCAATTTCATTCATGGGACTCTCTATGTAAATGCTGTTCATCCAAACAATATGTTGCAATAAATGTCACTTCCATATGAAGTCATATAGAATGATTACAAGTTTATTAAAAATCCTTTTGGGGGTTTTAAAAATCTTTAGGACATTTTCTATCTCTAGTAGAAATTAATCTGCATTATGATTTCAAAGAATTTTGAAAAATATTGATTTATCTATTACAAACAATGTTTCATTAAGTTATAAAAACTTCTAATAGCCTTTGAATTTGCAAATTCCTTTAAAATATTTCACTACCCTTTCTGAAAAATCTAAAGAACCTTTGAATTTCAGAGTGATATTCCATGTAAAGAAGAATCTCGAAAAGTTTTTGAATTAAATTTCTGGAAATTCTATGAATACTTTAAAACATTTTAAAAGGTTATTTAGCTTAATTAAATGTTAAGCTCCCTTGGAATTCATATAAGTGCTTCCTCTGACAAAATGTCAACTGAATTTCACTTTAGTGAAATTTGAAGGCCACCTGTAACACAGAAAAGAATCATGTAGACTAAGTATGGTCTTAATTCAGGTACTAAGGATGAATACATAAGTCAGCAGACATAAAAGGGCACATTTATAGAAAGGTATATGATTAAATTATATTCCGAAGGCTATTTGTATATGAGTTTCATGGAAAAGCTGGTTATTGTGAAAAGTCATTTATGCAACATTTAAAAATATAATAATTCATCCTGGTAAGTAAAAAAGAAGACAACATTAGCATATAATTGTGTCAATTGGATGTTTTAACAAAATTCCATTTTATTGTTATGCCAGTCACTAAAATGAAGAAAAGATGACAGATAACGTTATTGTTGCATAAGATCTTGTATTATTTGCAAATTATTTATTTATTTTATTTATTTATTTATTAGATTTGTATACCACCCTACTCCCGAAAGACTCAGGGCGGTGAACAGTTAAACAATAAATACAGAATACTGATATTCAGAAACCGATTAAAATACAATTGAATAGTTTGAATGGAATTAAATTAAACATCTCAAATTCAGATGTAGGTAGATTCAGATTTAAAGAATTTAAAAGTGGTTTTAAGGGAGGTTAGGTCAGGCCAGCTTGCATGAATAGGAATGTTTTGAGGGCCCGGCGGAAAGCCCGAAGATCTGGGATTAACCGTATTTCCGAGGGCAGCTCGTTCCAGATTGTGGGTGCTCCCACAGAGAAGGCTCTCCCCCTGGGGGCCGCCAGTCGACATTCTTTGGCCGACGGCACCCTGAGAAGTCCCTCTCTATGGGAGCGTACTGGTTGATGGGAGGTTATTGGTGGCAGAAGGCGGTCTCGTAAATACCCCGGTCCTAAGCCATGGAGCGCTTTAAAGATGGTAACCGAAACCTTGAAGCGCACTCGGAAGACCACAGGGAGCCAGTGCAGCTCGCGCAGGAGGGGAGCCACATGGGAGTGCCACGCTGCCCCCATAATAACCTGTGCGGCTGCATTCTGGACTAACTGGAGCCTCCGGATGCTCTTCAAGGGGAGCCCCATGTAGAGAGCATTACAGTAGTCCATGCGGGAAGTGACGAGTTCTATTCAAGAGTAGCAGAACTTCTGGCAATATGGCTGATAGTGATGTTTAAATTATTCCTTCTGTAGAAAAGATGTTCATGTATAAATTTATTCTGCATATTAAACAAATTGTTCTTTAACAAACATATATTAAACAGCAACACCTAATATGAATCTTATGGCATATTTATGGTTACTCACAGTGTACTCTTATATTTAGAAGATGCATTGTATTCTATGTCTTTTAATGCCACATGGCATTTCTAGGGAATGACTTTTCTTAAGATTTATATTTGATCACATCATAAAACATATATGAAGGGTGTGTGTGTGTGTGTGTGTGTGTGTGAGAGAGAGAGAGAGAGAGAGAGAGAGAGAGAGAGAGAGAGAGAGAGAGAGAGAGAGATAAAATATTTAAATATAGACAGATTTTATTATTTGATTTAAAAAACAAATATAGTCTGAAATTATTCCTCTAATAAAACTATATCTTTTTAAAGCATTTTGATAATGATATGTTAAAATCTAGTTGCTTTATAAGCTATCTGAGTTGTAATTTTCCAGGAAGAATCATTCCATTACAGATGAAAGACTTGCAGTAAAAAAGATTACTCTTTTTTTAAAAAGAAGTAGCAAAATGGAAAGAATAAACATGCAAATTAACTTAAAAGTAAATGGATAAGAACCATGACAAGGGCAAAAGAATAAGAAATTAGTCTGCTAGAAAGAAGTTTACATAGAAATCATTGGAATGACTAGGAAAATCTTGCATAATAGGAGGAAGAGTAGAGTTACTTAAGTTTCTTTAATGGTATAGAACAGTAGAATATTCACCAGCAGTAGCACTGTTCCCAGTTGGAATAAAATAAAGGGAAACAAGCTGCTCCATTAACTTAAATCCATGGCCCAGTCTCCATTTTAAGAAGCTCTTTTTTCATTGGAATACACATATTTGGCACACAACAGTTGGAACACATACTTCAAAAACATTGTTGAACTTATTAGTAGGGAAACAAAGTAATAATAGGTGTAATTAATTTATTTTTAAAAAAAATAATCTTTATTTACATTTATAGTTTAAAAAGAAGACAACACACCAAACAAATAACAAAACAAAACAACAAAACAGAGAACATGCAGGGTCAAGCTGAGGATTTTGTACAGTATCTGCATGATAAAATCACTCAGATTCGGGAAGACTTGGCCGCTGACTGGGTTAATTCAGACGAGATGACTGAGGCAGGTCCTGAGAACATTATCTGGGAGGAGTTCGACCCTGTGGCTCCCGAGGACGTGGACAGGATCTTGGGACAGCTGAATGCAACCACATGTTTATTGGACCCATGTCCCTCCTGGTTGATACTGACCTCCTGGGAGGTTATACGAGGCTGGCTCCAGGGGATTGTTAACGCTTCTCTGAGTGAGGGTGTCCTGCCGGCCGCCTTGAAAGAGGTGGTGGTGAGGCCCCTCCTCAAGAAGCCCTCCCTGGATCCGGCTGTTTTGGCCAACTATCGTCCAGTCTCCAACCTTCGTTTTATCATGAAGGTTGTTGAGAGTGTAGTGGCGCGGCAATTTCCCCAGTACCTAGATGAAGCTGTCTATTTGGATCCGCTCCAATCTGGTTTCAGGCCTGGTTACAGCACGGAAACGGCATTGGTCGCATTGGTGGATGATCTCTGGAGGGCTTGGGGTAGGGGTTATTCTTCTATCCTGGTCCTGTTAGACCTCTCAATGGCTTTTGATACCATTGACCATGGTATCATGTTGCGCCGGTTGGAGGGATTAGGTGGGAGGCACCATTTTGCGGTGGTTCTCCTCCTATCTCTCCGACCAGTCGCAATCTGTGTTGACAGGGGGGCAGCGGTTGACCCCGAGGTGCCTTGTTTGTGGGGTGCCACAAGGGTCGGTCCTCTCGTCCCTCCTGTTTAACATTTATGTGAAGCCGCTGGCTGAGATCATCTGTGGTTTTGGGGTGGAGTTCCATCAGTACGCTGATGACACCCAGCTGTACATCTCCACCCCAGACCATCCCGACGATGGCTTGGAAGTGATGTCCCAGTGCCTGGAAGCCGTGTGGGTCTGGATGGGGAGAAACAGGCTTTGACTCAACCCTTCCAATACTGAATGGCTGTGGCTGCCGGCGTCCCAGTATAGCCAGCTGGTGCCATCGCTGGTTATTGGGGGAAAATCACTGGCCCCCACAGAAAGGGTGCGTAACTTGGGTGTCCTCCTGGACTCACGGCTGTCTTTAGAAGAGCATATGATGGCCGTGGCCAGGGGGGCTTTCTATCAGGTTTGCCTGATACACTAGTTGTGCCCCTTTCTAGATCGGGACTCCTTATGCACGGTCATTCAAGCACTTGTCACTTCTCGTCTGGATTATTGTAATGCTCTCTATGTGGGGCTCCCCTTGGGGTACACCTGGAGGCTCCAACTGGTGCAGAATGCGGCCGTGCGGGGGATTTTGGGAGCGATGGGGCGCTCCCATGTGACACCTCTTCTGTGCGAGCTGCATTGGCTTCCGGTGGACTTCCGGGTGCACTTCAAGGTGTTGGTAACCACCTTTAAAGTACTCCATGGCTTAGAGCCGGGATACTTACGGGACCGCCTTCTGCCACCAACTGCCTCCCACCGGCCAGTTCACTCCCACAGAGAGGGCCTCCTCAGGGTGCCATTGGCCAGACAATGTCAGCTGGCGACCCCCAGGGGGAGAGCCTTCTCTGTGGTGGCACCCACCCTCTGGAACAACCTCCCCTCCCCAGAGATATGAGTGATCCCAGACCTCCGGACTTTTCGTCGGGTCCTTAAAACCCATCTTTTTCACTTAGCTGGGCTGGCCTGACCCCATGTCAGTTTTAAAGTTTTTGTTATTGATTTTTAACTTAAAATTGGGCCAAATTTATTTATATCACTTTAAATTGCTTTTAACTTTTGTATATTGTGCTTTTAGTTGGCTGTTCACTGCCCTGAGTCCGAAAGGAGAAGGGCGGTATAGAAATTTAATTTTTTAAAAAAACATAAATGCATATAAATAATGCCTTAGTAACCTAATATTTAGTACAAATCTATATAATAAATTCAGACCACATTCCGGGAGAGACAGAACAACTTATTTAAAATTTATAAATCAATCAGGTCTATCCGACCTCACTTTATGTGTATAATAAAATATTTTCCATAAATACAACGCTTATTTATATTATTCTAATTTTGATTTTGATTTTCTTTTCGATAGCCAAATATACCATTTTTCCCAAGATAAACATATTTGTGTTTGGTCTCTATCTTTCAATTTTTTTGTCAATCTATCTGCTTCCGCACAGTCCAAACTCTTCTTTATTATTGCTTCATCTGATGGGATATTTTTATCTTTCCAGAATTGAGCAAATGTTATTCTCGCTGCAATAATAATATGTAATACGAGGTACCACTTATCTTTTTTAATGTTTTCCGGTTTGGAGCTGAGCAAGCATGTCTCTGGTCGCAATTCAAACTCCTGATTTAAAATCTTTTAGCCATTTTTTAATTTTCTCCCAAAATTTAATTGCTTCTGGACACGTCCACCATTGATGATAATAAGTACCACGTTCAAATCCACATTTCCAACATTCAGCGGGTTGTCCAGTAAACATTTTTGCCAATCTGTCAGGTGGGAGATGCCATCTGTATAGTGTCTTATAAATATTTTCTTTGTATGTAGTAGATACTACCAATTTCATGTTTCCCCACCAAATCTCTTGCCATTTTTCAAGGTGAATTGGGTAACCAAAATTTTTCCCCCAGGCAATCATCATGTCCTTTATTACTTCTTTGCCAATCTCTATCCTCATCAACAATTTCTAAAAAATAGGTAAATTCGCTGGAGCAGTTTGAAAAAGAAAATTGAATTTCGGTAAGACATAGGATTTTATTGTTGCTACCCGTCCCAGGAGTGATAATTGAATTTTGCCCCACTTATCGAGATCTTTTCTTACTTGGGTTAATAATTTAATATAATTATCCTCCTAGATGCTTGAGCATCTACACATTAACCAAATTCCAAGTATTTGGTTTTACTGACTACTCTAAGTCCTGTTGCTTCCTCTAAATCCTGTTTATCTTTCTCTGAGATGTTCTTGGTTAAAATATTTGTCTTATTATTATTAATTAACAGACCTGCTATGGCACCAAATTCCTCAATTTTCTCCAACAAGAATAAACAAGATTTTATAGGATCTTCCAAAATAAAGGCCATATCGTCTGCAAGGGCCTGGGTTTTGTATATCTGATCTCTAATTTTAAGGCCTTTTATTCCTTCCTCATTTCTTATTTTACGCAGTAAGGTCTCTAACGATAATATAAAGAGTAAGGGGGAGAGAGGGCAACCCTGTCTTGTACTTTTACCAATAGGGAATTCTTCCGTCAAATCACCATTTATCAATAATCTGGCAGTTTGTTTAGAGTAAATGGCTTTAATCGTGTTTAAAAATCTTTGTCCAAAGCCCATGTGTTCTAATTGTAATAGTATAAACTCCCAATTGACCCTGTCAAATGCTTTCTGGATGTCTATAAAAACTAAAGCGACCTGTTTGCCTGGGTGGTTTTCATAGTATTCAAATACATTTAGCATAACTGTCAGATTATCTTGTAATTGTCGTGATGGTAAAAACCATTTTGATCGATATGTATAAATTCATTTAGAAAACCTTTTAATCTATTTGCTAAAATTGCTGTAAATATTTTATAATCTGAGTTCAGGAGGGATATTGGTCTATAGTTTTTTATATCTAACGGAGGGGGATCTTCTTTAGGTATTAAGCTAATATTGGCCTCCCTCCATGAATGGGGAATTTCTGCTTTCCCAAGCACCTCATTAAATAAATCCTTCATGTGTTCCCCCATTACTTCAAACAATGCTTTATATAACTCAGTCAGGAGTCCATCTGTGCCCAGTGTTTTTGAATTTTCCTGCTTCTTTCCTGCTTTTTCAATCTCTGTTAAAGTAATTTCCTCTTCCAAAATTTGTTTTGTCAAATTAGATATCCTAGGTAAATCCAAATCCTCTATATATTTTCTCATCTTTCCTGCCAAAATCTCCTGCTTCCTATATAATTCCTTATAGAAGTCCACCGCAATTCTTTCTTTCCCTCCCTTATCTCTTATTAAATTCCCATCCTTAACTTCTAATTGTTCAATTTGTCTACTCTGTTTCTCCTTTTTTAGTCTAAATGTGAGCCATCTTCCTAACTTATTGGCTGAAGTGTTTCTGCCTTGCCGCCTTTAACCTCTTAACCTCCATCATTTGAGTGCTAAGTTCTTGCAACACCAAATCATGTCCAGCCTGGACCACGATTTATGCCTGGGGGAATAATAAGTAAATTGTTCAACTGTCGAATTATGCTCACGCCAAATATCTTTCAGTCCCAATTCATCCCTCATTTCATTACAAATGGCTGGTAAAATCCTCTTATCTTGTCCTCTATTTTCCCCTTTTAGGTTTTTCCCCGTTTTATAATCCAGTGTCTTATTGATTACTGCATTAAAGTCGCTTAAGAGACATATTTGCTCATATTCCAAATCTTGAATTTCCCGTTGTAGTCTCCGAAAGAAAGATCCCTGTTTGGAATTAGGATCATAGATTCCTATTAATAATAACTTACTCTGTAATAATTCCACTTCCAGTATTAACATTCTTCCTTCCTCATCTGAAAATAGTTGTTTCGGAGAGAGATGTTCCTCTACATAAAATGCTACTCCTCTCTTTCTCTCCTCCATGGCCGCTACAAATAATTTCCCTGCTTTTGGACATTTCAATAAGTTCGATTGAGATAGCTTAATATGAATTTCTTGCAAACATGCTATATCCACTTTGGCTTTAACAATTTTCGATAAGATACATCTTCTCTTTGTCGGAGCATTGAGGCCATTGACATTCACTGTCAATAGTCTCACTCCTTGGTTCATTTTTATCTATTAATCTCTTTAGATTTTGCTGTCAGGTGAGTCTCTATTCCGTACTCTTCTACTCCTCCTTCCCCCTTCCTCCCATCTCATTTTCCTTTCCCATGATATACTTGTGCTCCTCCCTCAGTTCTCCAATCATCCTTCTGATCTCTCTGGTCCTCCTTTACTGTTTCTTTATCTCTTTCATGTTTGCTAAGTCCAAAAAAGTTTTCACAAAAATCCTGTGCATCTTGTATATTCTCAATTTTAACTTTCCGGTCCTGCCACATCACCAGAAGCCCTTCAGGGAGCAACCATCTATATGGCGCATTATGTTTCCTCAACTGCGAGGTTATAAATTGGTAGTTCTGTCTCTGCTCCCACACCCTTCTAGGTATCTGTTTTAAGATTGTGATCTGACGACCTTTATAGGTAGCATTCTGGTCCCTAGCCTTATGGAGAGTTTCGTCTCTAAGCACCTTTTTAGCAAGCCTCACGTGGATTTCCCTGGGCAAATTGTGGCACCTCACGTAATTAGTATAGACGCGGTAAGCTTCATCTATATCACAATAGACGACTTCTTTTCTTTTTCCAACTACTTCTGCTATCACTTCCCCCACAATCTCATCAAGCCGTTCCTCTTTATCCTCCACCACATTCTGGAGGCACAAGAAAAAGGCAGATTTCTCCATCTCTATAAATACCACTACATCTTCGAGTTTCCCAACCACTTGTACACATCTCTGTTTACACCTCTCCATCTGGGCCTCCACTCGTTCAGTAGCTTTTTCAACCTCTGTCAGCCGATCTTCGTGTTTAGTTAAGGTTGATCTCATCTCTCCCAGTGTTTCTTTAATTTGTTTAATCTCTCTTCTTAATTCACTCATTTCAGTCTTCAAATCATCAAAATTTTTAGATGTCAATTCTTGATTTTTCTCCATTATTTTCTGAATGTTCTGAAACATCGCCTGAATTCCTTGCATTGTGACAAGTTTCTCTACTGTTGATAAGCTTTCAGATGACTTTCTTAGCCCTGGGGAGTTGTAATAGGAGAAGATGCTGCTTTTGAAGCTACATGTTTCTTCATCACTTTTGTTGATGTCACTGTAGTAGACATGTTAGCCAAGTAAAGGAGATTTTTCCAAATTATCATACACTTAAATAGTCTGCTTAAGCTTGCACAGTCAATTCAAATTTCCTTCTTATTTAAATCTCTTATTACTGTTTGACCTCAATTGTTTAATATTATCAAAAATCAGTTCAAAATTATCCTATCTATCAACAATTGATTACAATATATTATTTAGCAAACATTACCTTATACCAGATACTTTTTTATTACTATAGTCTTAATCTTATAATGTATACAAACTATATAATAAACAAAATTATACTAAATTACAAATCAAAATGGATAGTTAAATAGTCAATCAATTAATCATTGATTATTGTTTGTAATTAATAAAAATTGCAAAATATAAATTATCTTCAGTTACAATTAATTAACTTATTGCACCATATATTTTATAGTAGAACAAAAAAAATAAAGATTCAGAAGAATATTAAATTCAAACACTATTCCAACTTATCACAGTAAAAAGGCTAAGCGGGAAAGAGCTCACTGTCTATAATCCTGGGGAGGAAGGGGATCAGGAAGAGAATCACCACCTACTTATCGCCTTCAATTTCAGAGTTACTGTTTCAGAGAGTTGTTACTTTGTAAAGTTCCTCTCAATTGTTGCCACCGCTACACAAGTTCCACTCTAGCACTTAATCCAATTAAACAGGGCATCGTTCTTCCGTTTCACCAAGATTCCGCAGCAGTGAGAAAGCTGAAGAACAAATAAATAAAGACTTCCTTCACTTGCAATCTTGGCTGCCGCTACTCTGTTTATTCACTGCACAGTCCCATCAGTGCCAGATTCAATCCCACTCTTCTTTTTCTGTTCCGTTCCGTCTCGTCTCCCCATGCCAGTCAAAAACTCAGTGCCATTGGCTTTGGGGCCGCTGTTCCATGGCCCTCTTCTTGTCCTCTGGCTCCTCGGAGCTCAGGCTTCATTGCAGTGAGGGGTTGCACCCCCCTCCTCGCCTCCAAAGAAAGCCCCTCCGCTTCCCCAACCTCTCCGGGACTGAGAACGGCAAAATAAAGCCGCAGAGGTTTGAGAAAAACACTCGGCACAGAGGAGTCCACACTGCCCTGGTCTTTCCGCCCTGACAGCTGCACCAGAAGCTTAATTTATTCATCACAAAGGAATTGGACTAAGACTTTTGTCTTATATAACTTTAGAACTTCAGAGATATCCTGTTTAAGGATAGTATGAAAACTGGACATCATGGTACAGATTATTGAAGAAACCCAGAGTCATCTAATAGGGGAGACAGATAGCATAAAAACTGAATGAATGAGTGAATGAATGAATGAATGAATGCGAAGAGAGTTAAATAATGATGTGCTCCTGCTGTGAAGCTCATAAGACTCACTTCTGAGTTGCAATAACTTGGATTGAATTATTTTCTACGAAAATTAGAAGTTTACTATAGTATTTTTACTCTTGTGTGCATTCTTTCTCTAAAGTAATAATAAAATTAGGGTCGGTCTAAAAGGCATGTATCTCATGCTCACAGAGTATTTAAATTTTACATATAGTTTAAATTGAAAATATGGCATTTTATTCCCTAAAATTTGCAAAACATAATACTTTAGTTGAAAAATAAAATAAATATACTTTGCTTTTTTTAAAAAATAATGCATTAATTTTTTTTTAGTTCTACTATAATATTATGTAGTCAATAATCCTTCATACATTCATGAACCTACATACATCTATACTGTCACATAGTCAAATGCTACACATTTTGAGAGAAGATTGTAAGAAGACCCCCTTCCCCATGCCATATTTACTCTGCTTCTTACCTGACCTTCAAAGAGCACCAGACAGTAAGCAAAGATCTTTAAGCCTTTTAGCACCTATAGGTGAAATTGTCAATTACCAGCAAATTAACTAAATAAAAACATTCCCTTTATATTTTATAAGTTCCTCATTTCAGGGATATAATTCCTTACCCAAATTCCTGCCCCCAAGGTCACCATCATTGATTTACAGAAGCTTAATGATTACAAAACTTCAGAGGAATCCAAACCACACTTCCTTTTTATGAGATCAAGTGTGCTTCCCAGTAACCCCAGAAGAAAGGATGAGTTCATGAGCTTTCGAAAAGCCTCACTTTTCAAAAGCTGTAACTTTGTAGCTACAGTACCTATGAGTGTCTGTCTTGCTGTGATTGTCTGTCATGCTCTTGCACACACATAGGGTGCAGTTATGCCAGTCTAATATTAAAATATGCTAATATGTTCATAATATCATTGCACTTTATTTCTTTCCTAGTTTTTATTGATTTTATTGATAAAGCAAGGCTTCTTCATTATGAATTATTAAAGAGGGCCCCTTGAGCTTTGTATGTGCAGTACCCATTCTATTTTTGGTTGAAGAGAGAAGTATTAACCCTTTCTCTCAAGATGGTGCTTCAGATGCCTTTATATTATAAACAGAGTTATAATATGAGTTATAATTAAAACAGTAAAAATAAAATTAGCAAATCAGATACTTATTATAAACAGAGTTATAATATGAGTTATAATTAAAACAGTAAAAATAAAATTAGCAAATCAGATA
>WNWU01013410.1:2366545-2407548 GCA_012654045.1 Ptyas mucosa | reverse complement strand
ATATATATATATATATATATATATATATATATATATATGAAAAATGAATAATTAAACTATTAATTTCTTCACTTGCTCTTCAGTCTTGTCTACACATTCATGGAAAATCCAATTGGGTAAAGCAAAGAGAAATTAATAACTTTTTAGCTCAACAGTTAAAAGGTTTATTTTCCTCCTAGCGGTATCATGGGAAGTGAACTAGATCTATGCAGAATACAGTGTCTTACTGTTAGCTCTGAGCTAGTGCTGTTGCCATTGTTTGTTATAATTATGACAGTTGAGGGACTGTTGTGACATTCTAATTCCAGTTTCTTTAACTGTAGTGACCAGCAAGCTAAAAAAAATGTGACTGGCAAGATTAAAAAAAACATAAATAATGACCAAATACAAAAGATACCAAAACTTTAAAATGTAGTTAAAATCTGGATTAAGAGGAAATCAATAAACATAAAACAGAAATAGACTAAAATAGAACATAGTTTTAAAAAATCATGTTAAGATGTTATAATGTCATTATTCTAAAGTTAGGACGTATTATCACTTATGGAAATTGTTGCAGATAAAAATTTAACAACTTTATTGGTAATGATAGGATTCTGATCTACAATTAGGAAATAGGCTGTTTCCCCTTCATGAAAGTCTGAGGGTTTGTTAAGATGTTATGAACATAGGTCTGCTTATATACTACTTTAGAAAAAGCAATGGAAAATGCATGAGGAAGTATCTGGGGTTCATTCTGACCACAAGGACAACAATTCTTGGAGAATGGGGTCTTAGCATACTCCCATCTGAACCTGCTGTGGGAAAGCCATTAAGAAAAGGTCCCTCTTCCATGCACTCCATGGAAAAAGGATCTATAACATGCTAGGCAAACGAAGTTTTAATAGTTGGCAAGTATTAAAGTTTGGAACCCACCACTGAAAGTTGAGTATATCATCCAGATTGATCTATCAAGTGATGTCAAAGATTCCTTAACAGATTTCAACTTTAGCTCTGTCTAAATCTAGGGACAGTAGAGAGTAGGTAAAAATATATAAGTAACACTATTATAATTGGGGGGAGGGGAGAAGGAACACGCAACCAAGATCCCGTGCATGCGCAGTTTCACTTGCCCACCACTCACCTCCAGCTGTGCAGCCCAGTTCTTAATATGACATGGACTGTTATGAGTCCACGACCCAGGGGCTGAAGAATCCCTGCTTCAAATCACTGTAAGCATATACATGTGCTCTATACAGTATTTGGGGTGTTGCTTTAGCTTTAAAAATATTAGAATCTTATATATGCATTTGCCTTCGTGTCACATATTTTACGTGGTACTGTTGTAGTTTATACTTCCTTTAAAAGGCTAAACATTTTCCATTTTAAAAACATGTAAAAGAGTTTCTTTCTTCCTAGTGTATTTCTTATAATTGCAGGATCTACTTTTTTTCAGATCAACCGAGTGCTGATCTGTTAGTTGCAAAAGGAATTAACTGACTGTCACCCAAACTTGATGTTATGATCTGACACAGAGCATCTGGCACAAAGTCACTGACACAGCTGCTTTCTTGCCTAAGGAAGGAATAGAACTCACAGTCTCCTGATTTCTAGTCTGGAGACTTAACCAATAGACCAAACTGGCTTTCTTTTTTAAAAATTAGCTTTAAAACAAGTAAAATTAGCATAAACCTATATTAAATACTTAACAATACATGACTTAATACATTGCTTAACAATGCATAATGTTAAAATATAATCAATGTTTACAAATTTAAATAGCCATACAACTATAATTATTATCCTATTTGAAATTATATCATCGTAGTTGTTTACTGCATTAGTCATTGCTGGTCACCCACAACATTACCAAAAGTAGAATATTTTTTTGATGAGAAATGTATCGTTGACCATCTAAAACATTATTTGGGGCTACTCTGATGTGGTTCACATAAAGGCCAACCAAGTAATCACTGCACCTCCTACACTTACAAATCAAGGGCCACTTACCACAACCCCTTGTCAGCATTGATTGTCAACTTGAAAAAGTTTACTTGATGCCTAAAGCATTTCTGTCTGAGGGTGCCAGTAGTTAAGAGCTGATTCAGAAAACTGACAATTGTCAGCTCTTTTCAATTGCAGTTACTTAGTGTGCGTCTGCATGTGTCACCAGAATATATTATAATGGCTATTTAAAAATTGTTTTGCATTCAGCTAAAGATCTATACTCTTCTTGTCCCTTACTGCTGAAAGATTTCTATTCAAAAATATTTAATAGGTCTATGCTAAGAATTGCTATGTGCATTGGCCGGCATAAAATAATTGAAGCAGTAATAAATACTTAATTATGGATCCCAGTTTTGTTCCAAAATTTAGCTTAAAAAGACCTTCAGAAATGGAAAGGCTAGGAAAGAATATTTAAATACAATAATTAAGCACAAATATAATTGGATTTTTATTTTCCAAAAGATGTGAACTTCCATTATCTTAAAAATGAGCACATAGCTGTTTAATTACATGCGCCTTTCATTTTTTGAATGTTTATTTAGTGCAAAAAATTTTTGACAAATGTGACTACAGACATACTAGAAACACACAAAATTATAATTTAAAACAACAACAAGGCAGCAGTAGTTTTTTGGATTAATGAGGAATCCTAAGGAATTATTGTCCTTTTCTTAAGATATATGGCTTTGATTAAAGAGATTACGACTTTCATTTAGTATTTGACTGTCCAATGTAAACTATGCATTTAGGAGATTTGATAGCAGCGTTTTAGCTCCTCACTTTAGCTACAACAAAAAACGATTTGTAGTCTAGTATAGTTCAGGTCAGAAATGATTCTCTTTGCTATTTAAAATCAGCTGTGTTGCTATTCATATCCTCTACTGTTTTTCTCCCACCATCTGTTGCTAATGAACTCTTACAATGACAGGGATCTATAATTTTTTAAAACTGAGTTGGAATTCCTGATTTTTGTACAATCATATACACATACATATACAATCATACCTGGAAACAGATTTCTGGATAGATTTAAATTATTTAGAAATTAAAACTACCCTTAATAACCATAGCAACTTAGTGAGTATTGTAATCATTTCTTACAGTGATTCAGCATCTGGATTGAAAAGTGTTGTTAAGAAGAATTTTAAAAAAGAAACAATAATTCATGAGGTTAGTATAAGATCAATAATGCATCTCATGTCATAGCCAATTGAGACCAGAATTATAAGATATCAAATATTATTATTAAAATATTACTAAAATATTTTTATTCAATGTACTGGTTTTTTAAATAAAGTATGTATAAAAGCTTGCAGCAAACCATCATGTGGAAAAATAATGACAGGTGTGCAGCAATGTCATGACTCTGACATATTATTTTAATTTCAGTATTTGGTTAATATATGTGTTTTACAGATGATCATAAGTTATATGGTCTTATGATGCACGTATCATTGCTTCGCTACCCCACAGATGCTTGTGGTATCATTTATCTTAGTTGGAGATCGTAATAGTTTCCAAGCAACAAATTCCTATCTAATCCTTTAATAATTATTGTAAAGGCCAACAATCATAACTTTTTAATTACCCAGAAAAACAACAGCATAACCATTTGTCTACCTCTGAAGAGTACTTAGATTAACTGGGGCAGGGGTCTGCAACCTTAAACACTCGAAGAGCCATTTGGAGCCATTTCCCACAGAAAAGAAAACACAAGGAGCAATAAAACCTGTGTGGACAACTCAACGTCACTCCCACCCAAGGGTGGGTTCTAAATTGTTTTACTATGGTTCTGTGGGCGTGGCTTATTTTGTGGGCGTGGCTTGATGGTCATGTGACAATTCTTTAGGATTTAGCAGGGGTACTGGTCTACCAGGCTTTTAACTGCTTGCAGAGCTGTACCGAAGTACCCATTTATTTTTTGCAGGCACTGATCTACTCATGTATTTTTGCAGGCACCGGTTTACTCATTTGTTTTCTTTTAACTCTAATCAGCTGTAGGGTGGCCCTTTGAAGCCCTGCAGCAAGAGTTTAAATAGGTTTTTTTCCCTCTAGCCATCATCTGGGACTCAGGAAGCAGCAATAGATTGGGGGTGGGGCCAAATAAAAGGTAAGAATAATGCGGGGGTGGGGAGGCGTGGAGGCGGGCAGGGAGGGCAGGGCGGGCAGAACCGGTTCGGTGATGTCATATCGTCACTGCTACCGGCTCGGGAGAACCGGGCCAAACCAGGAGGAACCCACCACTGCTCCCACCCAGTCACATAACCCACCTACCGCAGCAACACCTTTTGTGGCTCCCAGTGTTTTCTTTTCTGTAGGAAACCTCTGTCTCTCCCTGTCTCTCCCTGTCTCTCTTCTCTCTCTCTCTTTCTCTGTGCCTCTTCTCTCTGTCTCTTCTCTTTCTTCTGTGTGTCTCTTCTCTCTGTGTGTGTATGTGTATCTGTGTGTGATTGTGTGTCTTTTCTCTCTCTCTCTTTGTCTCTTCTCTCTCTTTCTCTTTCTCTTTCTCTTTCTCACTCTGTCTATCTGTCTCTCTCTCCCCTGGGGGAAGGAAGGAACCCCTAAACTGGTGGTGGGTGGTGTGAATCTGATGTCCAGAAAGAGAGAAAGCAAGAGAGATCAGATGTGAAAGATTTGGGTTTTAATGTTTTAATGTTTTAATTTTAAAATGTTTTTATAATGGGTTTTTTTTTTTAAATGCATTGTAAGCCGCCCTGAGTCTCCGGAGAAAGGCGGCATATAAATTGAATTAATAAATAATAAATAATAAATAAATCTGCTCAAAGAACCCTTAAAAAAACAAACCAACAAGTGAGTGCATGTTTGTAAAGCAGCCACCTTCCCAGCCATTCTGCAACCATGTGCAAACACAGGTTGCTGCACAAATATTTGTTTGGGTATAAAAGACAGCTCTTCCTCATTGAATCTCTGTATGTCTTTGTGTGTGTGTGTGTGTGTGCGCACGCATGAGAGAGAGAGAGATAGAGAGAGAGAGGGAGAGAAGGAGATAGTGAGTTTACACAAGAAGACAGACTGATGTAACTTGCCCATGCAGGTGCAAAGCCACTTATCTGGGACAAATCTGGTACATAAACAATTCTTGTGTGCCTGGCAAGGTCTGGTGGGCCAGGCACAGATAGAGACAGATGGTTACACTCATCCAGTACTCGGTCTCCAGCATGAGCCAATGCACGAATGGAGTGATAGGAGCTGCAGCATCTCTGAAGCAGATCAGATGCAGGGCAACCAAGGAGCATGCTACAACTGCGGAATCTCCCCTTCTATCCAAGGCATGACCCCCAAGCTTGGCGGCCACAGGCCTGTCACCTTCCCTGCCACAGGAGAAGGCCAGGAGAAACGTGCACATCTTGAATCTGTGCACACCGGTCACTCTGGTGCTGCTGCTGCTGCTGCCGCTTTGGAACCCACCTAGGTTGGCAGACTAGCAGCGCACCGATGATCAGCCGGGAGGCAGGGAGGTGGGCCATCACAGCAACTGACATCTGGGAGGCAAGAGTGAGAGCGAGCTTCTGGAAGAAGCACCCACTAAATCCAGCAAGTACAGGGGCACTTTGCTCCCACTTTGGAATATGGAGCAAGTCTCCATCCCCTGCCATCGCCCTTACCTTCTCAGGCCAGGAGAGGAGTGACTGGAAGGGGAAGGAGAGGAGGGGGGCAGCCAGTGATGGGATCACCCAACAGGAGCTGGAGCAAAGGGGTGAAAGAGCCACATGCAGCTCTGGAGCTGCGGGTTGCCAATACCCAAACTAGGGATATGACCAGCTTAACACTTCTCAAAAAACCTTTTTCTGACCAAGTAATATTTCTTTTAAATATTTCGCTTCACTTCATTGTATATTTTAGTTTAATTTGTTTTTGCATTATTTCTGCTTCAAGACATGTCCAGAATTTCTGGGTTTCTGGCCGCTATCTCTATTATCATCCTAATTTGATCTATTTTTCCTGATCCAGAAATTACCTGCAACCTTAAATATTGAATATTATTTTTTAAAATATTATTAATTCCAGAATTGACAATCCTAGAACTTTTTTTCTTTTCAGTGTTGCATCATAATCCCACAAAACAAGTCATATAGTCCTGGAAAGACATTGCGGCTAGTCACTCCACATGGTAGGAAGTAAGGCAGGGATAGGAGATCCAAGAGCACAAAAAGCTCCAAGGCTGACAAGCTCATATATCAGGAATGTGCAAAAAATGAACTAGGATTTGTAGTAGATTTGCTATAGATCAAATACCAAATACCATTCTAGCTATAGAAGATAAAAAATAAATTGGCAGGAGCGAGTCACTAGGATGAAAGTTAGAAGAACTGAACTCTCCTTCTATGGCTGTTGCACAATCTAGACCTGCCTTCCTTCCTCGGTGTAGCTACTTAATAGTTATTGTTGCTACCACCTATCTTCCTTTCTCTACTATACTTATCTTTAATTGCAGCATGTAAAGCAGATACTGATCTCACTTTATCATATTAGGCATCATAATAATTGTAAAGGCTAGAAATTATAACTAGATTTTTAATCACCTATACTTTTAATAGTGAATAACAAGAAGTTAAAAATGAAATTAATTATATAATTAATTACTATATACTAAGCACCAGGGGAACCAGATCTTCAGTATGCAACATGAGGTCTGTGGTCAGAGAAATCAGCCCACTAATATTTAAGATTAATCTAATCAGTAAAAAAGTATTTCTTTTTAACTTGAAGTAATCAGAATAAATTCTTTACTAGAATCAATGAACAAATGTACTTTACATATTCAAATGAATAAACAATTAATGTTGAAAGAAATAATTAAGTAATGCTGCTAAAATCACAGTATTACAAAGGAATCTCCCATAGAAAGTTGTACAAAACAGAATTTAAGATTTCTAAAGGAATCTTAAATTGCTACTGGTTTGCTCTTTTTTGAAACTAACTCTGATGTAAAGTGTTTTCATATTGTATAAAAAGATATAATAATTTACTGATATAACTACTAGAGAGACTAAGCATAGAGATTAAATTTAGACTGAAAAACAACACACACACACAAAAACCTAAATGAAGCCTAGCATATTTCTCAGTTAATGTTCTTCTATTCCTCTGGAAAAGACATGAATTTGGAATAGAAATTATTCTTTATCCAATTCATCACCTTGAAAAATCTTGCTTCTGTAAATTTTCCATTTTGAATATGTGGATTAAAAACAGTTGCCTTGCTCCCTTTCCTAGTTTATTGCATTTCATCTTCCTATTTCAAAAGCCAAAACTGGTCTTTATCCCCAGAAAGAGGGACTGAAGTGGGGAGCAAGGCAGATAGGGAAATCTCTGTTGGCTCCATGTTCAAATAAAGAACTTAATCAGCAGGATGGTGATTCCACATCTTGGTCTGCAGATATGGTAATATAGACAGGACAATGACCATAAAACTATTTTCATCCTTTTCTTATTTAGGATTCTAATATCAGGAAAGCAATGAGGAATGAAATAAGATTAAATGTGAGAATGAGCACATATTATAAGAACCTTGTTTTACAGTTCTGGGCCTTCCTTCTTAAATTACTATTTTGCATTTGACTCCAGCTGGCAGAATTGTTTCTTTTGCAAAAAAAACCAAGATTCTGTAAGCGCATTTTCTGGAAAAGAACACATCCAGATAGTATAATAACCACTCATTATGTGTCTGCAAAGGTGCCAATTCTAAAGTTCTTGCTCGGTATAATATTTGATACCAAAGATATTCCATCAAGACAATTCTTCCAGGATTGAATCCAAAGGTCACACCATCCATAACTACTCATCAAATTGTTGCCAAGAGTTAACTGAAAGATGTTTTCAGTACCAAGTCTGATTTATGTTAACCCCATTAGATAGGCCAGACCAGTAAATTAACACTTCAGGAAGATTAAAACTATTTTTATTAAGATTGGCTAAGACACTTTTGTCTGAGTCTCTTTCAAATATTATTTCATTTAATAAAGCTTAAAAAATTTCATTCTTTCCCAGGTAATAGTTCTTGCATATTTCTATTACAGTCACTTCCTTACTCTCCACATTTATTTTCTTTTCCTGTCCCAGATATGTTTCCCTTTTTATTTATATTTATTTTATTTTTATTCCTTTTTTATTTATTCCAATACGTTACCATCTCTTGTGATTTATTCTCTGTTCTCTTTATTCCCTCTTTCTCTTCAAAAGTCAGTTTAGATGTAACAGGAACATTCCTTTAATGAAGCTCCCAATTTCATTTTCTTTATATAAAAAGCAGTTGGGGAAAAACATCTGGATTAGACTACTGTAGGGAATTAACCTTCTCTCCTAAGAATCTTTCCCCAGCTCTTATGTGCCATGACTACAAGATATTTTAATCTATCCCTCCCTCCCCTATGTGCGTGCGTGCGTGTGTGCGTGTGTGTGTGTGTGTGTGTGTGTGTGTGTTCAACTAACAATGCTGCTTGTTATAAGGAAGAAATATTCAGTGAAGAAAAGAATGCAATGTTAATTCTTCTCCCAACCAATGCAGCCCATAGCTAGTTTTGAAAAGAAAAAGAAGTCCAAAACTCCCTTGTGCCCTCACATTTAGCTTGACCCCAGTGATGCTGCTGAAGTACTTGTCATAGCCACATTTCAAACCTTATCTTGCAACTGCATGGTGGAACTAAACTGAACTGAATATTTTAGCTGAAATTTAGCTACATAATCCCCTGATGTAAATTCACACAAATGGAGTTCTGAATTATTCCAGTATCATTTGAATGTCATCACTAAATGAGTCACAAATTTATTAAGAAGACTATCAGGTTTGCTTTCAAACATACATTTCAGGGAAGGGTTTTCTGGGTTAATAGACACATTTGGAATTTAGATAATATGTTGTTTGCCCAGAATAAATGCCATGCAGGTGTGAAAACTTTACCAAAAACAAATTAAGGATTCAACTGTGGGACCATTCTAAGATATCTTGAATTCCTTAAAATAACTACCAGCATTTTGCCCTTGTAAATATAGCTGCCTGTAGGAGAAAAAGCCAAGATAGTGAACTCTTGCTTTGAAATATATTTACTCATCTAAACACTCAATAGATGAAAATCTCACACACTATACTTATCTGCTATGTGGCCCAGAGTGAAAAAGTGGGAGGAGAATTATTTCTCTTCAATGCTTCCTGAGAAAGCATTTGATGGAGATAGGTGTTTAAGAAATACAAAATATAAATAAATAATATATACATTTCTTTGGATGGCTACCTTTATGAGATATATTCTTGGCTATTGGTTAAATTCCTTTGTTGCTTTTTTGATAAAGCACAGGGTTTACCTATACTCACTTTGCATTGCTGGCATGAAGAGAAATAAATCTTTGTTCTAAAATAGAAGCCAGTCCAAAATCTGTTAAGCTAACTCTAGATGACAGGTTTCTAAAATTCTCCTGATTTGATGCTATACTATTACACCGTAAACACTCAAAATAAAACAACAGATTGTTATTTCCTCCCTGTGTTGGCTAGTAAACAGACTAATATAGTTTTCTCAAGGAGAGTCTTAACTATTGCAAAACAGCTGGCCAAAAGAAACTACAGAAATAGTTCTTAAATATGTATATCCCCAGTTTATAAAGCAGTGCAGTAGCAATTAAGATGTTGGGCTTGACAAGCGGAAAACCAGCAGCTCAGGTTTGAGACCTCAGTGCCATATGACAGTGTGAGCTCCCATCCTTGCCCCAGCTCCTGCCAACCTAGCAGTTCAAACCTAACAGTAAATGCAAGTAGATAAATAAGTATCATTTTGGTGGGAAGGTACAGTGTTCTGTGATGTCATGCTGGCTACATGACTGCAGAAATATCTTTGGACCACACTGGCTGAATGGCCTTGAAATGGAGTTGAGCACCGCATCAATATAGTTGGCAATGACTAGCGGAGTAAGTTCTGCAGGGATTTCTCCTTTACCTTAGTAGTACATATTGGCTCTGCACACTAAATTAATATGTGAAAAAGTTACTGCACTCTCAAATTTTGCCCCACACAACTCTTCTCTTTAAGCATTACTATTGGCTTATAGAAGACAGAAGTGAATTGTTTACATATCCTAATCTTTTTAAGGATGCCTGAAATGCCTTCTTCCATGTTGTTTGTAAATTTTATAAGCAAAATTTGCTGAATATATAGTATGTAATTATAATTAAACTGAATGCTTCAAGAAAACATAAATATACACAGGTACTGTATATTTGTTATCTTTTACACAGAAAGAGGGGGAGGGAGGGGGAGAGAAAGGGAGATATTTATCTTTTTCTATGTATCTATATAAACATACCCTTGCCCATTCAAAGACAGATAACATATTTTATCATCAATTTTTCTTGTGATAACTTTCACTGTGTTGAGCAGTGTTATACAGTAGTCCTCATTTAGTCACTGTTTAATGACTCTTCTCAGTTATGAAAAAATATCTTTAGGATCAAATCTTGCATTTGTGATCATTTCAGATCTGTAAAACAAAGGAAAACTAGAGTAAGAGAATAAAATGTTAATGTTTCACTTCCTTCACTTAATATCCAGGTTGCCAGTCACAACTGTGGTCACCGAAAAAGGATTGTATGTACTGCATGTCAACTATAGCAGCAGATAAGTTTAAATATTAAACAAATAGAAAAAATATTGACCTTTAAAGATATGACTTTTTAAAATTGCTAACTGATTGTAATTACAGAAACTATCATCCCTCAAAACCCTTTTCTGTGCCTCTCAGAGATTTTATGACACTGGCTACTAAAACCTGATGTCGTATATTCCTGGGGGGGGGGGGGGGGGGTTTTTTTTTTGTTGTTTTTTTTTTGTAGGTGAAAATACTCATTATCTACAATGGAAGCCCTATTAAAAAGTCAAAGATATTAAAAAAAATACACAGCCATTGCAAAAATTAAAGAAAATAAGCCAAGAATATCCTGCCGGTTTCGTCCAACTCTCATATAACATTGGTCATCAAACTCTCATCTCTAGTTTAGATGTGCCCATTAACCACTTATGCATCGATTTGCTATATGGACAAGATGAGTCATTCTTAACAAAGGAAAGAAAACATGTGGCAAATGTATAGATGTATCGGAGATTTTATATGAAGTAGAATTCCCTGGATACATTTGAAAAGATGCTTTGTTTCCCATAGGTGCTTTCAAACACTCCTGGACCTCTGAAGTTATAAGCAGACAATATTATATAAGGAAGAAAAAGTGTAGAGAAGGTATTTGTTGTGCAAATGAGCAATCCAAATGTTGTGGATTCAGCATTCTCATTTCAAATAGCAAAAGCTTCACATAAGGGAACAATCTGTAAGTATACAAGGGGTTACCTTGCTGTAATTCTGCAAATAATTTACAATAAGTAAAGATATCTCCACACTCTGACAAGAAATGATTGTATTGCCACCTACACATTTTTTTAAAAAAAATCAAAGCTATTTTTGAAGTAAAGAACATGATTTCATTCACTTTTGTACACACCCTTCAACTCAGAAAAGCTATTAGCAAGTTTTAAAAAATATGACCAAATACCCATTGTGTGATAGGCACCATCTCAAACAAGAAGGAAGAGCTGGCTCCAGGAAGGGAGGTGGGGAGGAGCACTGAGAGCTCCCAGCCATGGGTGAAGAGGCCAGACTTAATGGAGAGGTTGCCTGAGGGGCAACCAGCAAACAGGCAGTTTGTCTCTCCATGAAAAAGAGAGACACAGCTGCAGCTGGAGAGAGCAGAGGTTCCACAGGAAGAACCGAGGGGAGAAAGTGCATAACTGCAATTGGTCAGCAGGGATAAATTTCTTCTTCCACCTGATTCATGACTGCACATGGTTGAGAGGAGGCAGGCACAATGGAAGTCAGTGAGGCTATTGGCCAGAGAAGCTACTAGTCACCAATGCTAGCCTCACACCTCTTGATGAGTTGCACCAATCAGAGGCTATTACACTCGAAATCCACCCAAGCCTTCTATAATTTCGTAAACGCCAAACTTAAAGACTTGAAAACTATCCCACCCCTAAAAGGGCCTAGCGGGGAAAACTGTAACAATGAAACTGTTAAGTCCAACCTCTTCAACATGTTCTTCAGTTCAGTCTTTGTCAATAGCAATGGCTTCTGTCCCACATTGCCTAGTTGTACCACAACTAATTGCAATGATCTGCTACATATTGATTTTACAGTAGATAATGCTGAAACGGCACTATGCAACCTAAAGCCATCTCTATCTACTGGCCCTGATGGATTATATGCCTACTTCTTGAAAAAGCTTTCCACTGCCATAGCTGAACCTCTAAGCACAATCTATGAGATATCTTTCAGAACCAGCTCCTTGCTGGTTCAGAACCAGACCTATGATTATTAGCCACGGTCATTCCTATCTTCAAAAAGGGAGACTTCAGCCTAATAGAAAATTACAGACCAATCTCATTGTGTTGCATCACCTGTAAAGTCAATCAATTATAAACCAATCCATCACCTTCCACTTAGAGGCAAACAATCTGCTTTCTAACAAGTAGTTTGGTTTCAGGAACAATTTGTCCTGTAAACTGCAATTCCTACACTGCAGAAACATTTGGACCACAAACTTGACCAGGGTAAAGCAATCAACGCAATTTACATAGACTTCTGCAAAGCCTTTGATTCAGTGGTACACGACAAACTACTGTTAAAACTAAGCTCTTACGGCATTTCCGGATCCCTGCACCTTGCACCAGCCACGTTCCTGTCAAACAGGCAACAAAATAGGGAGTGCCCTATCAAACCCAGCATCAGTTAATAGTGGTGTCCCACAAGCCAGCGTTTTAGGACTCACACTCTTTCTGCTTTACATAAATGACCTTTGCGATCATATTATAAGCAGCTGTGTCCTCTTTGCTGATGACGTAAAACTATTTAATACCACCAACAATGCTGCTGCCCTACAAAGTGACTTTGACTATGTGCCAGAATGGTCATGCAATTTGCAACTCCAAATCTCAACTAACAAATGCTCTGAACGCCAAATACAAGCTGGGCAGATACAACCTCGTAGATGACCCTCACTCTGTCAAGGACCTAGGAGTACTCATCTCAAACTATCTAAGCCCCAGAGATCACTGTAATAGCATTGCCAAAAAGGCATCAAGAGTTGTTAACCTAATTTTGCAAAGCTTCTTCTCCGGTAACATTGTACTGCCAATTCTCAAATACAGCTTGTCTGCCTGGAATCCACACTATATATCGGACATTAATACAATTGAGCAGGTCCAGAGGTATTTCACGAGAAGAGTACTCCACTCCTCTGTTCACAATAGAATCCTATTGCCACCAGGCTCAAAATTTTGGGCTTGGACAACCAGGAACTATGCCGCCTATGGTCTGACCTAAGCATAGTACATAAAATTGTCTGCCTCAACATCCTACCTGTCAACGACTACTTCAGCTTCAACCTCAATAATATATGGGCAAACAATAGATGCAAACTCAAGGTAAACTGCTCCAAACTTGGTTGCAGAAAATACAACTTCAGCAACAGAGCGGTCAATGCCTGGATTGCTCTACCTGACTCTGTTGTTACATCCTCAAACCCACATAGCATCAACCTTAAACTGTCTACCATGGACCTCACCCCATTTCTAAGAGGTCCGTAAAGGGGGCATGCATAAGCACACCAGTGTGCCTACGATCCCTGTCCTACTGTCCCCATTTATTTGTACTCATTTCCTATGTTCATGTCCATGTTTATACTTATACCTGTTATCTTGAACATGTTCAACAAACTAACTAACTAACTAACTAACTAACTAACTAACTAACTAACTAACTAACTAAAAATAAATAAATATTTAGCCCAGCATGTGGAGCACTGCATTGCTGGGAACAACTCATCAGTTCCTTGCCATTCATTCATTCAATGAATGTGATTCTTGTCATGGACATAAGCCTTGACTCTACTATTGGGCCTGGATGTTGCTTTTCTGACTTTGGACTTGCTTCTTGGACCTGGGACCTCCCATTTCTGGATGGAAAAATTGGACGTATTGGCTTTTACATTACTTCCTGTGTGGGGCGAATCCTGGGTAATACTCTTTTGAGTTGATGAAGCCCCAATAAAGCCTTCAACCCTTGAGGGTGTGTGCATAAGGGGAGTGGAATAGAACACACTGCTTCTGCATTTAACATGTTAAAGAATATACTTTGTCTCATGGGGCCTGGAGTCTGTGGGAGTCTAGAAGGGGGACAATAGGCTTCCACTGAATGCTTGTAAGACTGAATGGATAGGTAGAATCTTAGGATCTGGGAGTTTAGCATCTTTAGTTCTGGATGGGGTTGCACTACCCCAGACAGATTCCCATAGGAAACTTAGTAGTTCTTCTAGTCTTATAACTTCTGCTCAAAGAGCAGGTGGCAGTTGTGGCTAAGAGAGTCTTTGCATAACTTTGTATTGTGTACTACATTCACTTTCCCAGACCATCGGATTTCTACTCAGACCATCATATCCTGTTTATCTTGTGTTTGTACTAGCACAAAGAATATTCAGAAGCTAGAATGTCACAGAATGCAGCAGTTCTAGCGGTCCTAAGGTGAGACTTTTACATGAACTACACTGGCTGCTGGATTGCTTCAGGGTCCAATTCAAGGTGTTAGCTATCACTTTTAAAGCCCTTTATGGCATGGATGCAGACTATCTGAGGAACTGTCTCACCCCAATGAATTTCATAATGGCACTGGCAGAAAAGGCATGCTTTAGACTCCATTGCCCAATGAATTTTAGCTGGCCCAGAAGAAGATCCCTTTCTGCTGACCCCTACCTTTTGGAATATCATGCCTCTCCAGGTAAGATCTTCCCTATTGGTCTTCCAAAAAGGCCTGAAAACCTGGCTCTACCAACTGGCTTAGGGGGCCTCAATAGAGACATCCAGTCTAGAGATGGTTAATAGATTAGAAGAAGATCCTACCTCTACCCCTGTATCCAGTTTATTGTTAAAATTAAAATATTAATATTGTTTTATTGCTCTAATAGTTTTATATTGTTTTATGACATTGCATGCTCCCTAGGGCCACTCAACACAAAGATGTTGAGATATTTCATAAATGTATGAAAATATAAATTTAATAAACAGATAAATATGTATTTTCATTGTCAATTTTTTTTGCAAGCAAAACAAATGGATTAGACAGTGAAAATGAATCTAACTTAGTATACCATCTGTAAAAGCAATAAGTACTTTCACTATCAATTTTATTAGGACATTTAATCCACATTATTGAACAGTGGTCCTTAAAATTACTGCATTTAGGAACAATAATGTGAATTAAATGCCCAAAGAAGGAATTAGGAACAGCATGTGATTTTTGAGCCTCAGCTTTCCAAACCTGGCCTAATTGATGACAATTCTACTTCGTTGCTGATTTATCCAATTACAAAAGCAGAGGTGCCAGTATCTTTTCTTTAGTGTTTTTTGGCCTTAAATGGTAGCTTTCTAACATATACAATCAGCTTCTCATGGGATCTTTCTAGGTTTATCGTAAGCCTTTAGATCTGTTCCAAAGGACAAGCAGCATTTATCTAGAAACTTGTCACAAAACATGGAAAGGATCATAACAACATTGCAATATTTCTTCATGAAAAAGCAAGCACACCATAAATATGATCACACCCAGATTTTGAAATCTTTTCATAAAAGAAAAATTTAAGCAATAAAAATTAAGAGTTAGAAATACACTAAAAAAGGCCAACAGTTTTTGGCAATTCACTCTTAAAAATATTATTTAATTTAAATTATTAAATTATTATTAACAGAATAGAATTATAGAGTTGAAGGGACTTTGGAAATCTTCTATCTAACCCCCTGCTCAGGCAAGAAACTCTTTCAGGCAAATGGCTATCCAATCTCTTCTTAAAAACTTCCAGTGTTGGAACATTCACAACTTCTGGACGCAAGTTGTTCCACTGATCAATTGTTCTAACTGTCAGGAAATTTCTTGCTAGTTCTAGGTTGCTTCTCTCTTGATTAGTTTCCACCCATTGCTTCTTGTCCTGCCCTCGGGTGCTTTGGAAAATAATTTTACTCTTCTTGTGTGTTGCAACCCCTGAGATATTGGAACACTGTTATCATGTTACCCCTAGTCCTTTTTTTCATTAAACTAGAGATGCCCAATTCCAGCAAGCATTCTTTATATGTTTTAGCCTCCAATCCCCTAATCATCTTTGTTGCTCTTCTCTGCACTCTTTCTAGAGTCACAACATGGGTTGGGTTTTTTTGTTTTTGTTTTGCATTGTGGCAATTAAAACTGGATGCAGTATTTCAAATGTGGTCTTTCTAAGGCATTATAAAATTACATTAACATTTCATGTGATCTTAATCCTATTTCTCTGTTAATGAGTGAAGCCTAGAACTGTGTTGGCTTCTTTGGCAGCTGCAGTACACTACTGGATCATATTTAAGTGATTGTCCACTAGGAGTCCAAGATCCCTCTCTTAGTTACTACTATTGAACAAGGTACCACCTATACTATATCTGTGCATTTGGTTTTTCTTGCCTAAATGTAAAACCTTACTTTTTTCATGATTGAATTTCATTTTGTTAGATAGTGCCCGATATTCAAGTCTGTCAAGATCCTTCTGTATCTTAAGCCTATCTTCTGGAGTGTTGGCTATTGCTTCAGCTTAGTGTCATCTGCAAATTTGTGTGTTCCCTATCTATCCCCTCATGCAAATCATTGATGAAGATGTTGAAGAGTATTTAGGCTCCAAGGCCTAAAACAGAGTCTTGGAGCACCTTATTGATTACTCCCCTCCATGTAGATGCAGTTCCATTGAGGACTACATGTTGACAAATATAATCCATCTGGTTGTGATGCTGTCTAACCCACATTTTTCTATCTTATCAAGTAGTAGGTTGTGGTCTACTTTATCAAATGCCTTACCAAAGTACATTATTTCCACAGCATTATTCTAGTCCAGTAATTTTGTCACTTTATGAAAAAATGTAATAAGATTTGCCTGGCATGATCTTTTTCAATTTTGGTCGCTAATTCATTGTTTGATTATCTTTTCCCAGATATTCAGGTCAGGGTGATAGATCTTTAGTTTCCTGGATCTATTTTTTTTCCTTTTTTTGAAGATGGGAACAATATCAGTTCTTTTCCAGTCCTCTGGTAATGTCCCCGTATTCCAGGATCTTTGAAAGATACAGTTCTGAGATCACATCTGGCAGCTGTGGCAGAACCTTGAGATGTAATATATTTGGTCCTGGTGATTTGAACTTGACTAGGATGAGCTGGTGCTCATCCTAGACAAGTTATTTTCTAGACTTACTTATTTTCTAGACTTACTTATTTTCTTGCCTATTTTAACTTGTACTCATAATTTGTTTTTTACAGTACTGTTTTTGATAGGTTGAACTGTTTTTTCCTTTTGTGTAGAGACAGATGCAAAAAATGAGTTAAGCAGTTCTGCTTTCTCCCTATTGCTTGTCACCTTCTTGCCACTTTCTCCCATTAATGGACCAATAGTTTCCTTGACTTTTTTCTTGTTTTTTATACGTCAAAAGAAGAGTTTGTTGTTGTTGTTTTTGTTGTTGTTATTTACTTTTGTTGCAAGCCTTAGTTCATTTTGAGCCTTAACTTTCCTCAATTTATCTTTGCAGTCTTGGGTTATTTGCTGATATTCTGCCTTAGTTGTGTGCCTCTCTTTCCCGTTTGTATACTTGTACTTTTTGTCTTTCAATTTATCAGAGAGTTCTTTATACAGCCATGCTGATTTCTTTTGAGAACTGTTATTTTTCGTCTTCATTGATATTGTGCTAGACTGGACTTTTATAATCTCACTTTTCAAAGTTTCTCAAGCTTCTTGGGTTGTTTTCCCTTTGAAGATTCTCATCCATGGAATCCTTCCCAAGCACCCTCTAAGTTTATTGAAATTACCTCTCTAAAGGCCAATACTTTAATTTGACTTTGTTCTATTGCTTGTGTTTGCATAATGTTGAACTCAAATATTGCATGATCACTCCCCCAAGATTCCAATAGCTTCAATACCTTCTATCATTTCATCTCTTAGTGAAAATTAAATCCAATATGGTTGATTCCCTAGTTTCTTTCTCTACTTTTTGGGAGACAAAATTGTCTCCTAGGTTTGTCAAGAACCTCTTTGATCTTCCACTTGGTGCAGAGTTTGTCTCCCAGTTGATGTCAGGGTAGATAGATACAAGAAGTATCTATTCTCTCTAATACATGTTTCTCTTTCTGTCTCTGTCTGTCTCTCCCTCTCTCCCTCTCTCCTGTTTAACATTCTGATATATTCCCTAGCATAGTTGTTGGATTCAATATATAGCTTTAAGTGGTGGAGGACAAAAAATATTTCTTAACATAACCTTAAGATATAATATGCATTTATCCAAAATCAGTGCTATTTTTCTTCTTTACCTGAGACATTTGTCATCAATCTTTTGAAACAAGTCAAGTAGAAACCTAAGTTCTCATTCATGCATAATATTATACTCACAGCTTAGTAGCATCATATGTTTCAAATCAACTAACTGAAACCTTGAGCATCTTGCTGTTATTAATGGAAGTTTAATACATGTTATGTTAGTAAAGAATACACTTTAAACATATATTCTAATCCCAATGCATAAATACAGTAGGCATTTTAGCCAGGTGGACATCACCCTAATATGATATTGGATCCTATTTCCTAGTTTGATGTATGATACTAATAGTATCCCTATGCACAGTACAGACATGCGGACATGCACCCACCCACACCTATATGCAATTTGCACATGTCTATAGTGTTTCAGTTCAAAGCTCTAAATATAAAATATTGGAATAGAAAACTGCCTGCTATGCCCCATAGAGGAAACATGGACTGTCCTTAAGGCTTCAGACAAACTGGGCACCAAGGTTTTAGGGACAATCCCAATTTCCCTCTGAAACCCATAAGATCCATCAGCAATTTGGGACAAACCAATTCATTCTTCTCTGTACAGAGCAACCACAGAAAACTCCAAGATTAAGAGTAAGTGATCTGACCATGACAAGGGAGTAACAGTAACATTTACATTGCCATACCCTAAGACAGTGATGGCTAACCTTTTTACCATTGAGTGCCAAAAGCGGGGGGAGCGCAGGGGGGTCGCGTGCATGTGTGCCCACACCCATAATTCTATGTGCCCCACCCCCTGCGCATGTGTGTGGATTCCAGCCCACTCTGAAATATTATATGTTCCTTATAATTGAAAAATATATAATCTAAATATAGAACTTCAGGTAGCCAAGTGTCTTATTATAAATATAATAACATCGCTATCAACTGGTCACTCAAATGAAATCACAAAGCAGGAGCCTGTTTCTTGGAATTTATTTCTCAACTTTACTATTAATTAATTAATTAATTAGCATGGCTATTGTTTATAGTTATTTATTTTGTGGATGTTTTTATTGTTTTAATGCATCTTGATTTGTTTTAAAAATATAAATTGTGAGCTGCCCAGAAACCTTGGCTAAGTTGGGTCATGTTAGAAATTGAATTAACAAACATTTCCTGCAATTGGTTTTTGAGTTGAAGCTATATTAACCACTGGAATAGGTGAATAGTACTTACTTAGCTTTATTTTGACATCATACAGATTGTCAGTGTTTTGCACATGTAAAACTGACTTTATTTAAGCAATAATAAAGACATCACAAAGTGTTGGATTTGAGTGAGTTTGTTCTGAATTCAGTATTCAAGTCTAGAAGATTTGTGTTATGATTTATACAGTGTAATAATCCAGGTATCCATTATCCCAAATACCAATGCCCTCTTGGATCATTGTTTCTAAAATATGAGATAAACAGAAATAAACAGAACAACAGAAAAACCATGGGTGAGCAAAAAACATTTGGAGCAAGATCAGCTTATTACTTCCTGCTGGCTTCTCCTTTGACTTTCATTGTAGGCAGAGAGCTATAAATGTTGATCGGTGATAATGAGCAGCATTGAAATGACCATATCTTTGCCAAACTTCAGTCCCACAGGAATCATAGTTCCAGATTTTGGATGTATTTTTTAAACTGGTCTATTTGAGATACATTAATTCAAAATTGTTGCCCCATGATGCATTGCTTCACCCAAGTAAAGGTTATGTGTCTAATAGACACAAAGGTTCTAGTAGTAGATGGATGCAACAATTCTAACCTGTCCAATTCCTTCTCTACAATCATTCCTGAATTCAGTTAGAAGCTTTCTGCAATTAGTGGCTTACTAATTAAAGAGTATTATTATTTCTAAAATATAGGCTTCCTAGAAACATGGCTAACTGAGCACATGCACGGGGAGAGATCTCTGAAGGATTTCTCCCTGGAGTGTTGCTCTTCTGCCTTCTAACTGAAGGGATTGATATCCCATCAATTTTTATGACCCACCCAGTCAGGGTGTGTTAAAAAACTTTCCCTCGGGACCCTTCAATACAGCTTTAAGCCAGCTGTAAGCTTTTGGAGTTGAACTCCAAAGCTGTCTGCACACCAAAGCTGGGAGTGGAGGGGTTGCAATCTGTTCGGGGACTAAAAAAGTCGTCATTCAAACCAACAGTAAATTATGCCTTCCTTATCTTAATCACTTTCAAAGACTATTATTCTATCTTGTCAATTTAAAAGAGGCCCTTTCTAGCAACAGCCTGCTATACCTTTTTGAAGACCTGTGCTGTTTTAGGGATTTCTTTTTGTCTTAAAGAGCTAGGAAGAAGGCTGCTAAGGCAAGCCAAATAAAGAAGTGTGCCAAGAGATAGAGAAATGACAGAGAAAGAGAAAGATTGAAGCCGTGATTTTAGTTTACTATTGTAGCAAATGGTATCTTGATCTTCTCAGCTGTGGGTGGCTAAAATCTTCTGATTCTGACTAAAAGAGGAAGCCAAGATGGTGAAGCAAAGTATTAGAGATATATTTGAAAGGTCTCTAAATAAAATACATCAAGTTGTGAATCAGTTGTTCTCCGAGGATGAAAAAAATCCTCTCAAAGCACTTCTGAGATACAAACATGTGGAGAATGTTACCAAACTTCCAAGCCAACTTCACCAGTAACTGAAAATGCAGAGGAGTATATTGCAGTTTTCGAAGATACTAACTTTCATTTTTACCCTCACTACAATGCTTCAAATGTAAACTTCTCAATACAATTTAAAGAAGAGCTTTGAGAAAATAGACAAATTTGGGGTTTTTTCTTTAAGGACGTTAAAAAGGTTGAGGATTTCATAATAAAAAGAAAGGACTACAAGTCTTTGATATTTCAGAGAAGAAAAAGATTTTATTCCATGAAGATAAGCTGGAAGGAGTGAGTTAATGAGTTAACTGGAATCAGGATGCATTTTTCTTTGCTTGATATGTGCAACTGAAAGAAAGATTTAACCCAAAATTTGCAAAAAAAATTTACGTATATACAATGCTTAAAGTAGGCAAAGGCTATTGAAAATGTATTTGAGAGTACCTGTATTAAGAGAAAGTAAAAGAAAATGACGTACCAGTTTAAAGAAAAATTCTGTATGTTAAAAAGGATGTTTATAAAAGAAAAATAATAATTATATTTATAAAATAATAATTCTATAATTATTAGAATAATTATTATTATTCTATAAATGTAGTTTGGATGGAGGGAGCATTCAATTGAATTGCATTCAATAAATGCAATATTGAAGTTTAAAGCTTGTATGTTAAAGTTAAAGAATAAGATGTATTAGAAAAAGAAAGTGCATTTAAAAGAAAAAAGGTGCATTTTTTGGTTTTTAAAAGTTTAATACTTTGAAGGAAAAAAAGAAGGGGAAGGGGGAAAAAAGATCGTCTTTTTTTTTTTGAGGCCAAAGAATTTGAAAGAATATAATAAATTTTGTAAATAAAAATGGTGACAGTTCAAAAAGATTACTAGGTCAAATAGAAATACACATTATTTCCACAACAAGGAAGATAAAGCAGAATGGTTAACTTGATTATTTTATTTAAAGAGGAAAATATGTTCTTATTGGGATATAACTTCTGGATTTGTGCTTGTGATGAAAAAATGAAACGTTGATCTTGGTTTTGTTGATCAGAAAGATTTGGTGTTATAGATTTATATATTAATGAGTAAAAGCAAAAGTTGAGGCTGGAGTCTGTTTATCTTGTACTGTGCTAGGAAGAGTTGGAAGTCAATGCCCCCTTTTCTTTCTTTTTCTCTTTCCCCTTGTATTCTACACCCCCTTTTCCCATTCCCTTTCTCACCCTTAATTTCTTATTTTCATATATATATATATATATATATATATATATATATATATATAGGCAATATTTGGAAAAATTACTGAGCCATAAGACAACTCTCAGTTAATATTCTAATCAACATTACGTTAGATAATACTAAATATACTATAGTATTTAGTATTACTAAATACTACACATAATACTAAATGTATTTGTTTTGATTCTGATATCTTATCTTTTTGCTAATTGGTACAAAAGAATTCAGTGCAACTATAAACTGTTAGCTAGAATGAACTGCAATACAAATACCAAATGTGGGGTTAACTATAGTTTATAAGTTTGATTCAGGCAGATCTTCCGACTGCTTAATATATTCAAGCATCCCTCTTCCTTTTCCTTTGCTGGACTTCTCAGGACTTTTGGCCTAACTAAAAGCCTGCCAGTTGTAGCTCAATAGTCCACTCTAAGGACTATTATGATTTATCTCTAGCTCTTAATGCTGACTTTTCTGGGTGATAAATATATTAATAAGAATCATTTTTTCTCTTGGGAAGTGGCTCGTCCAAATGCTCTCAGCTGATCTTATGCAAGAATATTATAGCCATCTTTTGTTGCATGTCTCTACTGACTGGAAAAAAAGCAGCTACAGCTAAATATAAGTCTGCTACATGTGGTCCCTGCTTCCTTAGATCATAGCACCTGGATTTACCATTACAACCATTAGATTGTCAAGGTACCCTGGAGCTATATGTGAATAGAAGCTCAGATCACCAAATGTAATTTCTGTTTACTATTCACCAGGGCTTTTTCAGCTGTAAATAGGCCTTTAAAAATACATATTCACGGAAGCATAAAAACTCCTTTTCTTTTCTTGCTTGCTTTTTTTAGCATAGTACATAGTAAACATCCTACTGTATAAAATCGCATTGCTATTGAAGAGATGATCCAAAAGAATACAAAGTGTAAAAAACAACAAAAATGCAAAGATGTAATCTAAAGATGTTTGCCATCTTCTGTTTTAAGTATGAAGTTGCTGAGGTAAAAGTTTTTCAATAAAGTGTTTTTTGAAGTCTAGTGGCTTGAGCAAAAAGATAAATATGAATTTGCCAAATATCTGACATATCAGTTTACACTTATGAGCAGGAAGAATCTAGTTTTCATGCTTTAATTTAAATGCTGATATGAGTTAATTTTTTTAATAATGTTGATACCATGATTCAAACAGCATTCTTGCCAAAAATTTTGCACTTTATTTCTGTATTATGTTATGATTCTCAGAGATTTTCTGTGATCCCTATCAACCATTATTTCCAACAACCTCAGATATATCACACACTCTTTCACCCTTCTATGATATTTCAGATATTTAAAAAGCAATGTATGATCTCTGAAAGAAGCATAATCTATATTTGCTTATGGATATAACTTCCAAAATAGCATATATTTTCCCATCAATGGAAAATAATTCTGACTGAAGTTCCTCTGGGTAAAAATGTTTCCTGTTAATATTAAGGTGACCAGATTTTAACATTGGTAAAGAGGGACATCATTGACACGGGGAGGGGGGGTTCTAAAAATTTTTACTACCGGTTCTGTGGGCGTGGTTTATTTTGTGGGCGTGGCTTGTGGGGTAATGTGACTGGGTGGGCGTGGCCAACTTTTTTTTTTACTTTTAAAAACATTATTTTCTACAACCTTAAGAGGTTGCAGGAAAAAAATGCAAAAAAACATCCATAGATACACTCAGAAGACATATAAACAGACTTCCAAAGTTCTGCAATTCAGCCATTATAAAACTCTCCTACTTCTAGGATTACATCATGTGTACTTCTAGTAGGAAGTGAGTTGAACTAACAATATGACACTTCTGGGTGTAAACATTAAAAAGTTCAAAATGTTATTTCTCAACTCCTACGTTTATAACCCAACCCTTTAGAGCTAGTCCTAGAAATTAAGGCAGGTGCTCCCCAGTCAGAATGAAACTAAGAATGTATTAATATCTTCTGCTAAAAAGGCTTCAGCTTGGTTGAATCAGTACCTACATGATTTTAAACACTCCTCAGTTACTGGAGTCTAATAATTTTTTCCCCAAATTCCCCTGTCTCAAACATACATTTTTAATCACCCATTCTACTTGTTCTTTCTATCATACATAATAACAAGTCCTTTTATTATTTAAAATATGTGAAAAGTAAGGACATCATAGATTCTATGGAATTAACCCAATGTCAGTATCACTTTCTTCTTTTTCAGTGTAGAAAAATATTGTCTTGTGGCATGTGAATTTCTAAAGTTAAGGGTTTTTTTTCTAGATTTCAAGCAACATAGATCGCCAATAGTTTTTACAAAGAAGCACAGTATACCACAATATAAGATCAAAATTGCTCTGGTGTAGATGACTAAATACAATCAGGGTTCTGTTTAGAATCATGGGCGTAAAAATAAATAATGAAAAGAAAAAGAACAGAATATGGTAATAACTACTTAATCTAGTATATCATAAATTTCACATTATTTTTTTAAAAATACTTTCTGCATTTCCTACTATAACAAACGGACTTCAATATGTGTGGTCTATGCCTATTTAAGCCTCATAAATTGGGTGTTCAGTTGCAATCTCTCTCTCTCTCTCCCCATGAGAAACAGGAACAGAATTGATTATTCTTCAAATAAAATTAAGTTTCTTCTTTTTCCGTAAATAAAATTTTCTGAAGAAAATTAAATTATGGGGCTCTTCAGAATTTGGGCAGCTGAAGTCAAATACATGACAGTGAAAACAGAGGGGCAGACAATCTGAGGAAGCCCGAGGGTTTAGCGACTGGAATACACTCCCACAGCAGCAGGAGGTGACCACGCCGCCTGGGAAGGATGCGAGACAACTGGAGGGCACCGCGTTCAAGTAGACCCTTTTTAGAGGAGGGAGAGTGGCAAGAAATACCCGGGCATGACGCGAAGCTCGCAAGTAGCTATGCAAGTGTCCAAGCAAGAGGATTCCCCGCTTTCTCCGATACACACCGTGGTTCCGTGGCTCCTGCGGGGGGCCCAAAAGAGAGACAGCACATGTGCCAAGAAGCCTCGGGCCGAACTCCTCCGAGCCCGCTCCAGGCTAAGCCCACCACACAGGATGCAGCAGCTCAGCATCCTTCCCAGGCCTTCAGGGGCATGACGGATTGGAAGCCGGGAACCAAGGCAGGAAGATGGGAGGCTGGGGGAGTGATTAAGGAGCAGGATCTGGCTAAAGAAGGGCAGCCGAGGAAAACTGCCTGTTTGCCTTCCGCTTCTCTTAAGGGATGCTTTAACGAACTAACTGCCCCCTTCACACATCCACTCAGAAAGATACACGTAAGTTTAGCGGCAGATAGATCCAGCTTAAAGAAGAGGAGGAAGCAGAGTGCACTCTTGAATACTTTGGCTAATAAAAGAACTTTTATAAAAATCTTTATTAAAATTTTGTATTAAAATCGGGACTTTTTTAAAACACCACAGGACGCGGGACAAATTGTTAAAAATCGTGACTGTCCCGCCAAAAGCGGGGCATCTGGTCACCTTAGTTAATATACCATACTTGATTGTATTTTAAACACACTGCCTCTCTCTGAATGGCAGCAAAATCACTACCAAACTATAGGTAGCAATAAGTTGATTGAGAAAATAAATTTAATTGTACTTTCAACCCAAAAAAGTTTTTATCTTCTTCAAGTAAGCAGTACTTTTTTATCAGTAATAATATATAAGGTTAAATATATAAGAATGCAGAAATATAAAATTGCTACCTTTGATTAAGACCTATCTCATTTTCTTTTCTATTATAATGAAAAAATAAATAAAGATTTCCACATGTGAAATCAATTGTGATATTGTGAAATAGATAGAAGAATTAGGTCCCAGAATACAAAAATATATGTGTTCTGGGAAGTTTGGATTATTTTAATTAAGCTAGTGGTATATGTGAACAATAATAAGCATTATAATACCATTCAGGGCAAAAACCCATTCACATTATATTGTCAGTGAAACAGCTGGATTTAAGCTATTTTCACAGTTAGATATGATCTGTGTTCTGAAAATACAGTTATGGTATTAAAAGTGTAACTATAGGTGAAATATAAAACTTACTCAGCAAGAAGAAATATGCCCATCACCATATTTGTAAGCGCTTTCTATAAACCTGTACATATCAATATTCTATATTCCTGCTTATGCAAATACCAATTTTCACAGCCATAAAGTATCAAAGGGAAAATTGTCTATGTAATAGGAACTGGCTCCTTTACTATTGATAACTTAGCCTAAAAGTCAGGCACTAATTTTTTTAAAAAAAAAAAACTTTATTGTCATTTTATGTGTATACACAGTTCACCCATACAACGAAATTCACTTAACAGCCAAAGACCAGGTCCAAAATACATAACAATCCCCAAACACACTCCCACCCACCACAATTTTCCATCCCTAGACCACCCAAACATCCACACAACAGACCAAGTAATATTGTCCAACAGTTAATAACTCTTGTTGACTGTAAATTACTTGTGCCTGAACGTGCAGAGCACACACTAAAAAATATACAAACAATAAATTAATTAAAAAATACCAGTCTCTGGAGTGTCGAGCCACCACATATACATGTGCTGCCATCTATCCAACCCTTCAACTGATTTTCAGATCTAATCTAACCATATCTAATCAGTTTTGTTTTTCTATCTTGGGGATAAGGACCATTTTTTTCCCTCAACCTCCAAAAGGAAAAAAAAATCAAAAAATGTTAGATCCATTCATTCCACTGATGTTCTGGTACCATTGGATAATTTCTTTATGACTCCCAGCTGAGGCAGAATAAAGTAACAATTCATAGGCCAAAGACGTTATACACCACATCAAACACTCAAAAGTTTCTGTGTCTTTTTTGTAATTTTATATTGTGGATTTTCCTCACTTCATTACTAGCTCAGGACCAGAAAAAATACAGTTAATTGGATCCAGTTTATTTTCACTATTCCCATAGAAAGCAGTGGTAATTAAATACCTTGGCCCATTGATTTTGATGGGAAAGAAGTTTATCTAATTTTCCCAAGGAGTCCATTTTACTTAATTAATGGGATTACATCTGAGTAATATAAAAGGTCATGCATTTATCTTGAGTTTGGATCCAGCCAAGAGTAAAGTGAAAGGCAGTCTAGGTTCAAAAACAAACAAGAAAAGGTATTTCCACAATCTACAGCTCTTTTTATATTTTGTTTGATTGTTTGTTTGTTTGTTTGTTTCACAGAGGGCAGCTCCTGGAGCTCCTAGTTTCTTATCAGAAACTAAACATAACTAAACTACGTCATCTTCAGCACTCCATCACTGGAGGTTTTTAAGAAGAGACTGGACAGTCATTTGTCTGAGATGGTATAGATTCTCCTGCTTGAGCAGGTGGCTGGACTAGAAGACCTCCAAGGTCCCTTCCAGCTCTATTGCATTCTGTTATGTATATATCTAATTTGAGTGGGAGTTTCAAATGTTTGGGGTTCTGCGATTGGTTGATCGTTATTATTTGAAGTGTATATAAGGAGGGCTGCTGCCCTGAGTTTTTGCTGAAGTATCACCGTGTATTAACCTGACACCCTGTTGTCACTAGCTTGCTTGTGCCTATCGTTATTCCCGCGCTATAACATTGGTGACAAAGGTGGGATTGAGGCCACAAGAAGCATACCAAAAAGACCTCAGAATTCAGCCAGGGTGACGACACAGATGACCAAAGGCACACGATGGCTGCCTACGTACCGCCCAAGCCCTTCGACCCAAACCGCGAGAAATGGGCATCGTACATGACCAGGTTCAAGTGCTCCCTCGAAGCCTGTGAAATGCAAGGACTCTCGGCAAATCGGAAGAGAGCACTATTCCTAAGCCACTGCAGGCCAGACGTGTTTCGAGATGGCTGAATCCTTATGTGAGCCAACCCCCGTCCAAACCGTTCTGTGGGACGTGCTCCAAGCCAACCTCAAGGATCACTACGCACCAGTACCGTCAAAATTTGTACAACGTTATGCCTTCAGACAACGTGTACAAATTGAAGGGGAACCAATCAGCGCATACATTGCCAGCCTCCGCAAAGCCGCCACACACTGCGACCATCGGGACCTGGACGACGCGCTTCTTGAGCAATTAATATGTGATGTTAGAGACACGAGACTGCAGAGAAGTCTTCTTGCCAAGCCAGATCTAACGCTGGTGAGCGCCCTAGACGAAGCCAGGGCACACGAAGCATCTATGAAGGCCGCCGAGGCTCTGCAATGCCCGACAAACTTGAAAGACACTCCTAAATCGACGCCGGTGCATCAGGAAGAAGTAAGAACCAGCACTGAGGAAGAGTCGGACGAGGATGTCTTCCACACAGAAAAGAAAAAGAAAGGGCCAAACAGCCGCCGCGGAATCTGCTCTAGCTGTGGCGGGAATCATGAGAGACAATACTGTAAATACCGAGACGCCGTTTGCAGGCGTTGTGAAAAGAAGGGCCACTTGGCGCGAGTCTGTAGAGCTATAATTCCGAGAAACTATCAACCACGTGACCACCAAAGCCAATCAGAATCGGCACGCTCGAAGCCGCCAATCTGAGAGGGAGGCGCGAAAAAGCGGCGCGAAAATCAAAAACGAGACGCGTTCAGCACTACCATTGCCCAAGCCAGCACTTCGGTGGAAGAAAAAGTCTACCTGACAGTTGGAATAGAAGGGAGACCATGCGAGATGGAAATCGACACCGGGTATGCCCTATCCATTATGTCATGGTCAACACTCAAGACCATCCTGCCCAACTTCCAAAGGTCTCAACTAATGCGACAAAGGTTTCGTCTACTCGACTACCAGAAGAACTGGGTTCCAGTAGAAGGCATCGGCACATTCCAAGTCACCTACAGCAACATCCAGAGAAAACTTTCTCTAACGATTGTGAGAAATCCACTACTGAGTCTCCTGGGCCTATCGTGGTTCTGAGCCCTAGGCATGGGTTCCACCAGCGTCCACAGCATGAACAACTCATCGCTGAAAGACAGCCTTTTGTTTGAGTTCCGGGACATTTTCGGAGAGGAGTTAGGCAAGTACGTGGGGACCCCCATTTCTTTTAATTTAGACCCCAACGTGGCCCAGATCCGTTTAAAGGCTAGACGAGTGCCATTGACATTAAAGCCAAGGATCGATGCGGAACTGGACAAATTAATTAACCAAGGGGTGTTGGTTCCGGTTGATCACGCAAAATGGGAGACCCCAATAGTTACCCCACTTAAAGCAGACGGGTCTATAAGAATTTGCGCAGACTATAAGTGCATGATTAACAAGGCGTTGCAGCAGAGCGCCTATCCCGTGCCGATTGTGCATCATCTACTACACTCCCTGGGGCCCGGCAAAATATTTGCAAAACTAGACTTAGCACAAGCATACCAACAATTGCCAGTCGATGATGCAACTGCAGAAGCCCAAACAATAGTGCCTCACAGGGGTGCGTTTAAATGCACCAGACTCCAGTTTGGGGTTAGCGTGGCACCGGGCTTATTCCAAAGCACCATGGAGCGCCTACTGCAAGGACTTCTGGGTGTGGTACCGTATTTTGATGACGTACTAATTAGTGTGTCGACCGAAACGCAACTGGGAGATAGAGTCAGACAAGTCCTATTGAAATTTAGAGAGGCAGGACTCAGACTTTAAAAAAAGAAATGCATGATAGCTGTTCCCTCCGTTGAATTCCTGGGGTACAGGATTGACGGAAATGGCATACACCCCACAGAAAGTAAAGTGAGAGCCATTAGAAGCGCCCCCACACCTAAGTCAAAAACTGAGCTTCAAGCATTTTTGGGGTTGTTGAACTTCTATGCTATGTTCCTCAAGGCTAAGGCCACCGTGACTGATCCCTTGCACAGACTGCTAGGAAAAAACGTTCCTTGGGTGTGGGGCAAAGCGGAATCTGCCGCTTTTAACATTGTTAAGACTCTTTTATCTGAGGACAGTTTCCTCATTCAATACAACACAGAACTGCCGCTTGTACTTGTGTGTGATGCATCCCCGTTTGGAGTTGGCGCCGTTTTGAGCCATAGACTGCCGAATGGACTAGAGGCGCCTATAGCGTACTACTCTCGCACCCTGTCCAGTGCAGACCGCAATTATAGTCAACTGGACAGGGAGGCCTTGGCCACTGTTGCGGGAGTGAAAAAATTCCACGATTATTTATTTGGCCGGACATTTGAACTGATCACGGATCACAGGCCACTATTAGGACTTTTCGCAGGGGACAGGCCCACCCCCAGTGCTCTGTCTTCTTGAATGATGAGGTGGGCGATTTTCTTATTGGCCTACTCGTACCGGCTAATCCACAGACCCGGACGGACTCTAGGCCATGCTGACGCCCTTAGCCGCTGCCCCCTACCTGACATTTTGGAAGACCCCACTCCAGAGGCTACTGTTTTATTACTTGATGTCATGTCTTTGGGACTGATCTCCTCTTGCGAGGTTGCACGGGCCTCTGCTAAGGATACTGTCCTTCGCACTGTATTGGGCTGGGTATTGTGGGGGTGGCCTTCCAAGGTGGACTGTGAGGAATTTCAGACATTTTTCAACAAAAAGAATGAACTGTCAATGCAAGGGGGGTGTTCATTGTGGGGCGATAGAGTGGTTATTCCTTCAAGGTTACGCACGCGTGTTTTGGATTTATTACATGTGGGACATCCCAGGAATTTTCAGAATGAAGGGACTAGCGAGAAGCTATGTTTGGTGGCCAAAATTGGATTCTGACATTTCTGAGTGGGTAGGGAAGTGCAGGCCCTGCCAGGAGTCCCGCCCCGACCCCCCGGTAGTACCCATTCGAGAGTGGGAGAAACCAAAAGCACCATGGGGGAGGATCCATATCAATTTCGCTGGGCCATTCCATGGGCAAACATTCTTAATTGTTGTTGATGCATTTTCCAAATGGCTAGAAATTATCCTAATGTCTTCTACCACGGTTGAAGCGGTTATCAAGGCCCTCAGAAAACTCTTTGCTACACATGGGTTACCGGACACCCTGGTGTCCGATAATGGGCCCCAATTTACAGCAACTCAGTTTGAGGGCTATCTAGCCGAATTAGGAATTCGGCATGCCTTATCAGCCCCTTTTCATCCAGCTTCAAATGGCCTTGTAGAGAGATTCGTGAGAACAGCCAAAGAAGCATTATCTAGATTAGATAATGGGGATTGGCAGGCCAGAATAGATCAATTCCTGGCAATTCAACATGCCACCCCATGCCCGACCACCGGACGCAGCCCTGCTGAACTATTAATGGGTAGGAAGCTGAGATGTGTCCTAGATAGATTCCATCCCAACTACTCCCACGAGAAATTCAAGGGAGAGGGAATTGGCCTACGGCAATTCCAAATTGGGGCACCGATACTGGCGAGAAATTATGCCAGCGGACCATTGTGGGTACCAGGAACAATCTTAGGAATCACCGGCCCTAAATCATACACGGTAGACATAGGGCAAGGCAAGATCTGGAAACGACACATAGATCAGCTAAGGAAGCGGATAGATAGCGAGGTCTGGGAAAATCCAAAAAAGTTTGAACCTGACTTTAACAGTTTCTCAAAACAGCTACCTCAAGCCTGAACAGGCGGGAATACTTATCTGACAAATCCTGGCTCCAGCGTTGCCCTGAAGAGCTGACACTCCCAGTCAGAGAAAACCACGCCTCCGAAGAAATCCAGGAGGTTCCATTGGCGGAGCCGGGAGAGACAGACAGTCCCTCCGACCAGCTCGACGCCTCCCCAACAACTGAACTGCGCAGGTCGACCCAAGCAAGAACACGCCCTGGCCACCTGCGAGACTTTGTGTGTAAATATGTAAATAAGTAGTGTAAGTGCCTTCTGGGAATGGAGGGGTGTTATGTATATATCTAATTTGAGCGGGAGTTTCAAATGTTTGGGGTTCTGTGATTGGTTGACCATTATTACTTGAAGTGTATATAAGGAGGGCTGCTGCCCTGAGTTTTTGCTGAAGTATCACCCTGTATTAAAGAGCTGTTGTCACTAGCTTGCTTGTGCCTCTCGTTATTCCCGCGCTATAACACATTCTATGTCTGTTCTAGAAGGAGAGAGTTCTGCAAGAATCTATTCATTTGCTGACTATTGTTTCCCTAATATATCTCATCCTGTGAATAATTCTTTGGGGAGTTTTCCAGCTTTTTTTTCTCTCATACATTTTTTATATTTTATATGCAATTGTTTTGATTAGCACTGAAAGTCTCTTTGCCAGTGATTGGTAAGTAGAATTGAATGAAAAGGTATGAATTCAGGCCTAAGCATTTTGTATGGAACATAAGTGCCCATCTGTTGGCAGCCTGTTATACCTTATTATCTGAATCTGAGTAATTGGATCACAGGTTTTTATGCATGTATAATCACTATAAATAATATTTAGAATAAAATTGATTATATTACATTAATAACATTTTTATGTCATCCCAAAGTCAGGCTTTTTATCAAAGATCATTTTTGGCAAACAGATCAGAGTAAAAGGTTAGTTTTAGTAGTGGTACTTAGGTTATGGAATATCCTCCCCAGAGTGTTCCAACTGGTATTCACTTTATTGTCTTTCAATCCCCAGGCAAAACTGAATTAAAAATTAATTAATAAAAACCTGGCTTTTTAATGTAAATGTTATTTTTAAACAATTTTCACCTTTATTGAATGCTGCTTTTATGCTCTTAATTTTTCATTTTCTTATTATTGTAATGTACTTTTTATTCTGAAATTTTCTGCATTTTTTTTCATTTGTCTTTAAATGCTACAAACAAATAAACATAATTTTGATCTTGCTAATTTTCAGTACAGATAATCAGTTGAAACACTTTTTACTGACTTGTAATCAGTGGTAGGATTCAATTTTTTTAACAACTGGTTCTGTGGGCGTGGCTTAGTTGGGGGAGTGGCTTGGTGGTCATGTGTCTGGGTGGGCGTGGCTAGCTGGTCATGTGACCGGGTGGGCGTGGCTATGTGCATAGGGACTACTCAGAGGGCTGAAAAAAATGATTTCTGACTGGTCCTCGCACTTTTGACTGGTCCTCGCACTTATGACCATCCTCACATTTATGCCTGTTGCAGCATTCTTAACAACCATGTCAGTCATTTCACCACTACTTCTATTCACCATGGTGACAAGATAGGGCAAAAACGTAAAATGTGAGGACAGTCATAAGTTCAAGGACTGGTCAAAAGTGTAAGGACCGATCAAAAATAACTTTTTCAGCCTTCTGACTAGTCTATATGCACATAGGGACTACTCAGAGGGCTGAAAAAAATCATTTCTGACTGGTCCTCATATTTTTGACCGGTCTTCGCACTTATTTATTTAATGGTCATCATTTATGCTCATTGTAGCATTCTTAACAACTGTGTCACTCGTTTCACAACTGCTTCTCTTCACCATGGTGACAAGATAGGGCAAAAACATAAAATGTGAGGACAGTCGTAAGTTCGAGGACTGGTCAAAAGTGTGAGGACCAGTCAAAAATAACTTTTTCAGCCCTCTGAGTAGTCCATATGCATAAAAGGATACAGCAAGAGAGGGATGAAGGAAGGAAAGGGAAATTAGAGTAGGAGTGAGGCTAAGAGAGGGTGGAAGAGAGGAGGAGAAGGAGAAAGGAAGAGGAAGTAGGGAGGAAAAGAAGAGGGGGGGAGAGAAAATAAGAAGGAAAGAAAAGAGAGAGGTGGTAGGTTGGAGGAGAAAGATTGCTCTACAATAAAAAAGATGAAAGGGAAGAAAGCCAAACCCAAACAAATATAAAAATATTAAGATAAAGAATGAATTGTTAAACTTTAAAGAATAAAAGAGAACAAATATGAATAAATAGCAATAATCAGAAACACACATACAAACATACAATGTATTTTCTTTGAACAGAGTATTTGGCCAGTTCACAAATTTAAACAGTGTTTAGTCATTTCAATTAAATTTACAATTTCTATATTTCCTTTTTGCCATATTTATTCTTCATCTATTTTTTTAAAAAACCAATATTACCCTTCATCCTCATCTCTAATCTTAATCAAATTCAATTTTTCCCTTTTATTCTATATTATACCCCTTCCCATTGTCATTTATTTTTATATCCATCCTCACATTGGTTAATTATGTAATATTGCAGTTGTTTAATACAAATTCAACATTTTAATATAAATCAATTAGTTATATAACTATCTTTTTTGTATATTAATCAATATGAACATGAATATTCCAATTATTTCCATGCAATCCAATTTCTTACAAACCCATTAATTATATTTACCAATAATAATAAACCAAATAGTTTCCCCCATATATTCCTCCAAACTGTTATAGAAATGAAAGATTGGAGAACATTCCTGGGTCAGACAGATACATTTTATTTGCGCAAAGGTTTAGTGCAGTTTTGGTTCTGGCAAATCTGAACAAAGAATGGTTCTGATTCCTCTGTTTTTATACATTTCTAAGACACAGGATTCGATGAGCTCATTCATTCTCCATATATGGTTACATAGTTTGTTACATTATAATCATGTTATACTTACATTATACTTTACTAATTATAAAACCATTACATACAATATACTTTACTAATTATAAAACCATACATGTTAGTTAATAAGATTATTTCAGCTCCACAACTTTACTAACCCATCACTTTATAGTTTACAACTTTCCTTAAAAGCTGTAATGGTCAAGTGCAGAAATTTATGGCTCTACCTTAAGTAATAAGTAATTCTCTGTTTCATATGCATGTCCCTTCCATGCATATGAATATGGCTGTATTTCCGTAGTTTTAGTTCTGTGTAGAATCAGTGTGTTTGACACAGGGTCATAGGTCAGGTAACCATGATCTATAATGTAATTGCTTAGCTTCTTCTCATTATCAGAGTCGGTCATCTACCAGAATACTACTCTTAGCTTTCCTGATGGGTGACAGCTAGGCCTCATCAGAAGATGTATTACCACTAATGGGGTTCAGCTGCCTTTAATATACTTTCCAACCAGCACGTTTCTCTTTTATACTAATGTGAATAGAGAGGGTCTTTTAGAGTTCATATTTCTGATGAACTCTAAGTGTATGTAATGAACTCTAATTGTATGATTCCTACTTTATTCACATTATTTCTTATTTTCTATAATTCCTACTTTATTCACATCAAAACCACAACTTAACCATTTCTGCTTTCAATACAATATACAATTAATAGTATCTCAATAATTACAATTCCCTAGTTAAATAGAGCTTTTTTTCTTTTGTGTTTTAAAATCTTGAACTCTCCTCTTTTGAACTAAATTTCCCATTGTTTGCACCTACCTTTTTTGGTGAGCAAAGAGAAAAAGAAATCTCTCTCCCTGCCTCATTTTGTCATGTTGCAGCAGAGCCTGCTTTACTCTCAGTTTCCTTTTAGCTAGGGAAAAGAAATCACTCTTTGCAGCTAGCAAAGAGCTTGCAAAACAAGAGCTTGCAAAAGAGCCTGCGCAAAACAGCTGAGAGCGAATCAGCTGAGAGTCAGGAGGCGGATCTAATCAAGCCTAAGCTAAAGCTGAAAGGAGTTGTTTTTTCCTGCTGTTTGCTTGCAAGGAGGTAACTGCTGCAAGGCACAGGCCAAAGGGTGGGGGCCACCCTCCTTGCCACTTAGCCACCCCTGTCACCCCCTTTTGCCTCTAGTGTCCCCCTGCTGCCCCGCCCCCCTAAGGCATCCCACCGCCCCCAGTACCACCCCCTTTGGCAACCATTGGCTTAACTATTTAACTCCTTAACAACCAGTTCTACCGAAGTAGAGTCCCACCACTGGGTCTACCCATTTATTTTTGCAGGCATGGGTCTACTCATTTGTTTTCTTTTGACACTGATCAGCTGTAGGGCAGCCCTTTGAAGCCCCACAGCAGCTGCAAGGCCAATAAAATTACAAAAAAACAGCAAATCATTTGTTAAATTGCTGGCTCACCCACCCCTTGCTCAGTGGTGTGGAGGGGCAGGGCAAGGGGCGGGGCGAGCCAGCAATTTAACAAATGGTTCAGCCGAACCGCCTAGAACCGGCAGAATCCCACCACTGCTTGCAATGCATATGTGTCTACTGAAACTCCAATGAGATCTCACAGTGTGGTATCAGTTGTAAATATCATCCCATTATATCATTCTCTTGACATTCTGTTGCTTGAGAACAGGTGTTTGGTGCTAAGACCAAGCTTGATAATAATTTATGCCTACACTTCCTAAGCTTTCTACTCTGAATCCATATAAATAGCAAACATACATAGCATTATAATAAATACTACAAAATGTTTCATGAACCAAGACATTTAAGTTGTGGTTCAGAAGTTGGTTGTCCAAAATTACCATTTTCAGTGTAAAAATATCATACTTTTTGGTGTATAAGACATACTTTTTACCCCCCCCCAAAAGAGTGGGTGGAAATGTCTGTGCATCTTATACAGTGAATGTTGCCAAAGCCCCGCCCACCAACCTTCCCCCACCCTTCAGGCTCTGCCTCCCAGCAGTTTAGCTCCTTACAGCAAACAGCAAGCAATGTCGTCAGCTTCAGCATAGCTTGATTTAGCATGAGCTGATGGCTGGTTGGATCGGCCTCCTGGAATACCACCCATCAGCTGTTCCAGGCTGCGGATATTGCCGCCGCCCATCAGCACCGGTGCCACCCATCATTGCTGTCACCTATCGCTGCCTCCACATGCCCCATTTTTGGCCTTCATGCATCCCTTTTTCGGCCTCTGCACACTCCATTTTCGGCCTCCGCATGTCCCATTTTCAGTCCGTTCCAGGCAGTGGGGATAGGCATCTTATAGTCTGAAAAATACGATAGTTAAAATGATAACAGTTTGTTCACAGTACAAATATGTGGAATTAATCAGGTCAGCAGATGCTTAGATTTCATTTTATGTATTTATTTCAGAAAGGGCAACATAGCAAAGGCAAACATCTATTTTTCACAAATAGAAAAAGATGGATTTGTAGTCACATGAAGCTAAATCTTATGTAAGTGTTTAATTTAATAGATATGCATGTAATATTTCAACAATAAACTCACTCAGTCTTACTGGAAGAGAAAATTGGGTCTTGATCTGCAAGAAGTTAATAGCATAAAAACGGTTTCACAAACTACTATTTTGTTTTTTAATTGTGCTTAATTGTGTTATTGTGCTACAATGCTTATGCTGACAAATGCAAATCACATAGATTTGGCTAGGGCAAAGTGATTGTCAAAAGTGCTCACATCAGTGTACCACTTTATAAGTTACATTAGCCTGTAGCTCTGTAGATGTCAGTATTACATAAAACTTCAGTTGTACACAAACACATGACATTTCAACATTAGTGAAATTGATTGGCATAATCCCCCCCCCCCATGCTTATTTACCTCAGTGTTCATTCAGTGGATCTTACCACAAACTAAAAGCTTCGAAAAATTACCCACTATATCAGTTTATATGGAAGGTTATATTTTAACCAAAGTGCTAAATGCTTACAATTAAGGATATTTGGCTTTCTCAATATTAGGAATCCAGCATAAAAATACATCAAGATTTAATCACAGTCTATATAAAAAGGCTATCTCTTTGGTGCCTATTTCAATTCAGCTGACTTCTTATTAATTGAAATTTAATCCTAAACACAGAAGGCTTCAATTGTGATAATTAAATATATTATTGTAAAGACAATATTTTTGTCCCAGCAACAATCAAACTATTTAGAGATAAACTACTTCAATGTCTATTCTACTCTATAATGACAGTTCTACCCTTATAAACATACAAAATCCCTAGAAGTTGTTCTCTCAAGATTAATGAGAATTATTCTTTGTGTTCCCACTTTGTTCCCAAGGATCTATTGTAATGCAAATTATCTGCTTCTTTTACAGATATCCACATGAGAATTTTTGTCTGAAACATTGATTGAAATTAAACTCAAGTAGTAATGGGGCCCAACTCACCCTTCAGGTAAATACAACTTTTTGTGAAAGGAAGTATACCCATCCTATAAAACCTGATAGGATAGGCAGAAACCTTCAGAGAGAAGTGGTTCTGCAAGTTTATTTATTTCTTTTATGCCTACAAAATTCTGACTGATTTTCAACCTTAAATTAAAATTAAGTATTAATAAACTAATAACAAACATGGAAGTTATGAGGCACCTACAATTAGGGCTTGCAAAAAATGTTCCTCTCCAATTATAATTTCAAAAATAGGCTATATCCCCCCCCCCCCCCGTTATATCAAGGTTTATTGTAGTAATTGGTGAAGAAAAGATAATTAAGAAAAACATTCTATCTCTGTTATCTAATTATCTGGAAAAAAATAAAAGCAGAAACTGAAGAATTATTATTACTATTTTATATATATATTCAAGTTTTTTAATTTTATTTTACAATATATCACTAAATTATATGGGTGAACAGTGGGGCATCTGGGTATCATACATTTTAGTACAAATAAAAATAGTGATATTAATCATATTTGTTACATTCCTCAGGCTTATGTAATTCTAGTGTTAATACACATAAATTATAAACTTTCGCTATTTAATTGTTCAATGTTTCAATACTTTATTCCAATGCCAATCACAATATTATTTAAACATACATAATAATACCATCATTCAATTTCTAATCTTCCCTCTTATTATTGCTTTTATCTTATTGTATAAAAATGTGTATACTAATATTCCCACTCTCTCTTATTTCTATCCCTATTCTAACTTTTAATCATGCCACCATTATATTTAAGAACAAAACCTTTCTATCCGTCATCTCTTGCCCGGTTTAAAGCTTTAATTATTCATTTTTAACTTGCCTCCCATATTCCTCTCTTGGATCTTTATCCCTATCTGCATCTATGTCCTGACTATTAATTTTAAACATTTCTCCCATATCTGCCCTTTGTCATTGTATAGCTTCCAAAATATCTACCTCTGACCCTGCTTCCCTTTCAAAAATGTCTTCCTGCATCTCCGGTTCACTTTTTAAATCTCTTAAAATGTTTTCCCCTTGGTTTATTTCATCAGTCATTGTTATTTTTGTTATTGCTTTCTTTTTGTGTCTCGTTTTATTTGCTGGTTAATCTGTTCTGCTTTTTCATCTGCTCTTTCAATTGCTCCTCTTTTTCCTGGGTGTCTTGATCACTCGTTGTTCTTTGTATCAATTTCCAGTTTTTCATCCATGCCTTGTATTAAATTCTTAATCTCCTTGTGGTTTCTTATCAGAATGTCCTTGACGTCTTGAAACATTGATGCCATTGCTTCCCAAATTCCACTTATTTTGTCCTGATGTAACATTTTGTCTTGTTTTAATGAATCCCACTCTTGTTCAGTAATCCAAAAACCATATATTCAAGCCTAAAGTCCCTCCCCCAAAAGAATTCAATATTCACAATTTTTGTATTCCAGAATTAATCAATCTGTTCCTTTAAATCAGTGGTTCTCAACCTTCCTAATGCCGCAACCCTTTAATACAGTTCCTTGTGTTGTGGTGACCCCCAATCATAAAATTATTTTCGTTGCTACTTCATAACTGTAATTTTTTACTACCGGTTCTGTGGGCGTGGTTTATTTTGTGGGTGTGGCTTGGAGGTCATGTGACTGGGTGGGCGTGGCTATGTGCATAGGGACTACTCAACGGGCTGAAAAAAGTCATTTCTGACAGGTCCTCGCACTTTTGACTAGTCCTCACACTTATGACCATCCTCACATTTATGCCTGTTGCAGCATTCTTAACAACCATGTCAGTCATTTCACCACTACTTCTATTCACCATGGTGATAAGATAGGGCAAAAACATAAAATGTGAGGATAGTCGTAAGTTCAAGGACTGATAAAAAGTGTGAGGACCAGTCAAAAATAACTTTTTCAGACCTCTGAGTAGTCCATGTGCACAAAAGGACTACCCAGAGGGCTGAAAAAAGTGGTTTCTGACAGGTCCTCGCACTTTTGACCTGTCTTTGCACTTATGACTGGTCATCATTAATGCCCATTGTAGCATTCTTAACAACCGTGTCACTCATTTCACAACTGCTTCTCTTCACCATGGTGACAAGATAGGGCAAAAACGTAAAATGTGAGGACAGTCGTAAGTTTGAGGACTGGTAAAAAGTGTGAGGACCACTCAAAAATAACTTTTTCAGCCCTCTGAGTAGCCCATGTGCATAAAAGGATACAGCAATAGAGAGGGATGAAGGAAGGGAAGGGAAATTAAGAGTAGGAGTGATGGGAAGAGAGGGAGGAAGAGAGGAGGAGAAGGAGAAAGGAAGAGGAAGTAGGGAGGAGAAGAAGAGGTGGGGAAAGAGAAAGTAAGAAGGAAAGAAAAGGGAGAGGTGGTAGGTTTGAGGAGAAAGATTGCTGTACAATAAAAAAGATGAAAGGGAAGAAAACCAACCCCAAACAAATATAAAGATATTAAGATAAAGAATGAATTGTTAAACTTTAAAGAATAAAAGAGAACAAATATGAATAAATAGCAATAATTAGAAACACACATACAAACATACAATGTATTTTCTTTGAACAGACTATTTGGCCAGTTCACAAATTTAAACAGTGTTTAGTCATTTCAATTAAATTTACAATTTCTATATTTCCTTTTTGCCATATTTATTCCTCATCTATTTTTTAAAAAACCAATATTACCCTTCATCCTCATCTCTAATCTTAACTAATTTCAATTTTTCCCTTCTATTCTATATTATACCCCTTTCCCTTGTCATCTATTGTTATATCCATCCTCAGATTGGTTAATTATGTAATACAGTTGTTTAATACAAATTCAACATTTTAATATAAATCAATTAGTTA
>WNWU01013410.1:2342878-2366145 GCA_012654045.1 Ptyas mucosa | reverse complement strand
TATATATATATATATATTATACACACACACACACACACATACACACATACATACATCATTAACAAGAGGATAAATGCAATATTTAAACCTATTATCTTTTTATTTTCCTAGGTCACAGTCTTTGGAATAATTGGCACCAATGAGTTGTACACAGAAGGAAAAATACTGGCATTGGTGAGGAAAAGAAAAACAAAACAATGCAACTTTTCCCCTATTTTTTCCCTAAGGCTTTGAGAAACAATAAACTTTGTCAGCTCAGTTATAAAACATTTAGAAGGTTAAGGTGTCAGCCTTTTGAAGCAGGCTGAGTCAGGAAACAGACACTACTAAGTCTATTGGGACAGTACTTTATCGTTGTAGGGTGTGATAATGCAAAGTTTGACAGATTTTCCCTCCTATGCCACAAAGAATCAAGGCAGGGTAATTCTGAATTTCTTTTCCAAACACACACACACTCTTTATTTCTCAGGGATAAATTGATGTTTATGTAACCATTATTACATTACCTTTTTTAGGGTTATCTCCATACTCTTCTACATTATGTTTCCCATCAGACTTGGTCTCATGCCATAAAATATATTAAGGGAACCAACTATAGACTAACCATTATCATCCTTGCTTGATAGCTCCCCAAGGTCACCAGACACATTTTGCCACAAAGAAAACCAAATGGAAAGCCCCTGGATAATTTGTAATAGAGAATCTATTATGATAACTGGATAACTCAAGGATGACAAATGAATTTGAATGTCTGATAGCAGAAAGACCACCTTCCAAAATCTCCCAAAGCACCTTTACCTGAATGTAAAGGTGAATTAAGAAGCACAATCTGAGATCATATGACTGAGTAAGCTGAAATGAACTGGTTAACATTCCATGAATGAACTTGGCCCTGCAACAAACATGACAAAATGAAATGTGGTGCTTGACATCTGTTCTCACTCTAGCTACCAGAACTCTCTGAACACCTAATGCAAAATTTTAAATACATGTACAGCAATTCTGTTGTCACAGCAAAGCTACAATATGTTTCTTAAAGAACGGAATATAAATGGTTGTTGTGAAGCAACGAAGAATGAACCTAATCCAAATTAGCAAATCTGCTGCCTGCCTCTCTCCCCTAACTTTCCAAGAGGGCCTAATCACTAGGGAGGAGCAATATTCCTATGGTTCAGGATCTTGACAAAAAAGAATGAGCATAGAGGATCATATTCAGGATTATGTGCTACGTTTGATTGTTTTGTGAGCCAGAAATATATGTGATATAAGATTTAAACTGGAGAAAATAATTGCCCACCTGATATGATGAGATGTGTGAAGGATTGGCTTTCTGCATATGTTCCAAATTCTAGGGATCTGTATAGGTAGTCCTCGAGTTACAAATGTAATGGAGCCTGCCCATTCCATTTGTAACTCGAGGATTTGTGGGAGTGAATCTCGTACCTTGAATTCGCATTCGCTAATCAAATGCGAGACTGGTTAAGTGCACATGAATGCCATGGAGGGCCTACTGATGGAACAGGCCTCCTGCCTAAGACCACTCAAGGTCTCCCCGACCCACTGAAAAACCTCATGCTCCCCAAATTGCTTCCCAACCTGCTGTGCCAGGTCACTTATCTTGTGAAGATATAGCAAGCAGTCTCCACTCCAGCCTCATGCACCCGCTGATGCTCCGTTCATCCCTCTGCGGGCCTCTCCCGACCTGTTGCAGGCTGAAATGGAGAGCCAAATCCAAGCATCCAGGGCACAGATCCAGCACTTTTAGGCTCCATTTGGCCATCCCAAGGCCTCCCCCGGTCTGTGGAGAGCCAAAATGGAGCTTCCAGGGGCCAAATCTGCTGCCTAGAGGCCCTGTTCAACCATCCAGAGGCCTCACCTAGCTTCCGAGGGAGAACCTGGCTAATGAGAAATACACATAAAACCTATGAAAAAGAAAGAAAAACAAATATTGTACCTTTACAGGGAGGATGCATGAGATGAGGGTGTGGCTAACTGATGAAGCCTTATAAGGCAGAAATAGATCTATCTTAGTCTCCCAATGGGCAGCACAGAGTCTGCTGGCTACTAGAAGAAAAAAAGCCCAGAAACTTGTGAATGAGATTTCACAGAACTAGGGCTGCATAAAATCTTGGCTTACGTAGGCAGAACCTGGCTAATGAGAAATGTATGTATGTATGTATGTATGTATGTATGTATGTATGTATGTATATAATTTCTGCAAACTCTGCCTATTTTTCTGGCAGAAGACATTCAAAGAACAGAAGAATGGAAAGAATGAGAGGGGGAGGAGAGAAGCTTGCAAATGGTGCTGCTGACATTATTGAGATGGAAAAGAAATTGTTTGTTGCTTTCAGTAAATATCTGGAATATGGATTTGCAGATAATCAAGATCTAGGATCATTGGAATACATAAGGAAGTTGTGACAAAGAATGGCAAGAATTCTGCATCATTTCATGACAACTGCAAAAGTATTCTCTGCTGTAAAACAGGACTAGGTTGCCCGTCAATCATTTCCAGCAGCATAGGCTTCTTTAATAACTGTGGGGCAATTTAAACTGTGCACTGTGGCCTCATCTATGAAATTGGCTGTGGCACCTAAATCTCTAAATTCTATTTCTGAACCTGATATTAAATGAAGAATCAGGGATAATAAAATGCACTTTCCAATAGTAAGCCATCTGAGCATTTCTTAATTGTCTGAGGGCAAGACAAAGTTTCCCAAAGACAAAGCATTGGAGCACTTTGAGGAATTGCTTGCTTTGTAGTATGCAGTTCCACATATGTGGAATTGGTTTCACAGTTTCACAACTGAATTTATACCTGCTTTGTATATGCTTTGGCTAGTTGTCCTGTCAAAATATAAAAAGAAACACAAACTGGGATCTTTTGTTGTCTAGTTGTCTGATGTGGATAAGGATCTTTTTACTGTTTACTGATTCTATTTGCATGGTTCATCAGTGCTGATGTCTGGAAGGGTCTGGAGGGTGGAGGTAGTAGGGGTAAAGACGGTTTACCATTTCCTCCATCCCCCGGAATTAATCTTAGAATAATCACTCCAAATTCCAAACAGCACATTTTATTCCCCCTTCTTTCAGCTTCAGAACAAAGATCACTTTGAAACAATCTGTAGGAAATTCTACTGGCTGACCTGCCATAAGTAAATAATTCAAAGTCATGAGGATACAAAATTGATCCTGGACTTCTCTAAACTTCTCCAGCAAATTTCCCTGAGAGCAAAAAATATTGGCTGATCTACAGGCTCCTGGCTATGATTAGCTTTGTGTCATTTGTTACATTAATTATACTATTAATTGTACTATGGTATTGTGCAGCTTTGCTATTTTTATCCATTTTCTACTGATTTAATATCAATGCTTGAACAAGCTATTCTTCAGGCAGTGATGTCCAGAGGATATGATGTTATCTCTATATCAAATAGATTTCTGATGGTTCTCTGATTAAAACATAGTAGACTTCAAGATTGATACCAGGCCTTTGATGTAGTCCAGGTCAATAAACAGAATCCACAAAGACTGTTAGAATTCTATTGTATAATCACAGAAACTTGAAGACCTGTCAGAGATTCTTTCTCCACCTACTTCTAATACTAAAAAAACGAAGGACAATTTTGAGTTTCTTTCTCTTTCCTTTTTCACTTACAAAGCTGACACAACTTTACCTAACAGCTATTAAATTTCTTCTTAAGGCCTCAAACACCTTACAATAGTCTAGCTAGTTACTACTATAGTCTAGTAACCATGGCATGAATGACTATAAAGAAAAGCTCCTAGTCCAGGAAAATGTGCAGCTCATATACAGGTTTAACCTCTTCAAAGATCTTTCTGGACAAAGCTACCATCTCCTCCTTAAGGGAAACCTAGAATCTAGGAAACTTCCAGATTGCGCACCAGTCTTGAGTGAAGCAATGCCAGTGAAATATCCTTACAACCAAGTGATCCAAGGGCCCAAAACCACTTAATATTTTGCTATGATTAATCTTATTCTTTATTGATTATTCCCATTCAGAGCCTGACTGACTTGTGGTACTGGGACAAGACCATGACATTACTTTTAATATATCATCAGGCTATTGATGATCCAAACCAACAAATTCAAAACTTCATTAAGGTATCAAACAAAAGAAATAAGTGTTGAGGCACAAGCCAGGGTTTTGGACTCAACTGTTCATTCTTGCTCTCCCCAAATGGAAAGAGAAACAGAAAAAGAAAAATTACTGAAATGCCACACTTCCAGTGATGGGATTCAGCCAGTTCGCACCACTTCGGGAGAACCAGTTGTTAACTTTCTAAGCAGTTTGGTGAACTGGTTGTTGTAAGAAATCATTAGGGCAGAGAACAGGTTGTTAAATTATTTGAATTCCACCACTGCACACTTCCCACTTCCACTCCCTACAACTGTCCAGAAACATGCTATGATCAATGGTATCAAAAATCTCTTAGCTTTTCCACAATTCGCAGTTCTGCCATAAGCCATCAATAAATGTGATCAGTGCTATCTCATATGCTGGGTTAAATGTCCTTCTCTGAATCTGACTGAAGACAGTCCAGTTAATCTAGGCCCTCTGCAAACACAACCGTCACCAAAAAGGCAAGGTCAGAGACTGGATGAAAATTCTTCAGCATGGTTGGATTCAGAAATTGATTCCTATTGCCTCCATCAAGGCCAATAAAACTTCCCCCTTAAAGAAAATAGATACCATTACATGGACCAATTTCATGTAATTTCCCAACCAAGAGACTGAATGAAGAAGCTTCTTGGATGAGAAACGAAACATTGTCAAGGAAAAACAAAGTCCAGTTGTCTTTTTTAAAAAAATTTAAAAAAAACTTTTGGGACTACCAGCCAGGAGCAGGCAGGGATCAAATAAACAATTGGCCAGGACAGCAGGAACTTGGGCACTTCCCCAGAAGTAATAGGATCACATTGTCCTTATTTAAATAAGCAAGGCTATACCTCCATTATCTTGACCGGACTAGCTCAGTCAGAGTCCAGTTCTGATCAAATCTAAGTGACTTAACCTAAAGTATGCCTATACTATTCCTAACAGCAGATAAATGGTTCTTGGTGCCTCTCCCTCCACAAGATAAATGATTCTTGGTACCTCTCACCCCCAAAAAGTAATGAGTAACATGAAAAATTGTTGTTGAATCCATGGAAATGATAAGATAGAGAAACATTTATACACAAACATGTCAAGCTCATTCTTTAGCTTCCTCCAATGGTGTTCCAGTTCTTTCTGATCTCCTGCAAACCTTCCTCTAAATGTATGGAAAGGCCCAAATATTGAAGAAATTGTATCTTCATTGAATTAACTAATTGCCAATGTCCTAACTTTAGAGAGCTAAATTGGTACAGTGCTTAAAGTGTTAGACTAGGAACTATAACGCTAATCTACCTTCATCCGTGGATGACTCTGGACGATGTTATCGTCTCTCAGTTTGGTAAAACCTACAGCATAGTTGTTTTTCTGAAAAAAAAATATAGCTCTTGTATTGCCCAGATATAAGTACACCAAATAAAAATGCTAAACTGAACACCAAATCTAAGATAAAAATGGAGTAATTAGATTTAATATTAACAGCTTTTAAACATTAGAACATACAATATTTGTTTCCCATTTCTTTAGCAGCTTGTGATTTTTTCTGAAAAAAAATATATATTTAGCATACGTTATTTCCTAAAATAAGCATGCTTATTGTACCTTTCTTCTGCTAACAATTTGTACTTATTTCTAATATATGTATGCATATATGTATATTAGGGAAAATCCATATAAAATACATTTTAGGAAAAATTTATATAAAAAGACATGCCAAAATTCATACAAAATTCATTAATAAAAATGAATGCTAAATGTATATTAAATTTCTCCTTTGTTAAAATGTGCTTTCTGGGGACACTGATACAGTTTTCTCTGGGTTTTGTATTAATTTTATGAACAAATAATTGCATTTAAAAATGACAAGAAGCTGGAAATAGAATGTAAATCTGGTCCATCTTCTAGTTTGGGAAATATAAACTGAATTTATTTGTTTTCAAATTCAAGTCAGATAAATGCCATACCCCATCTCCGCCCCTGGGATCGCTATTTTTTACAGGCTTCCTAGGTTGCATCTGTTTCTTTTGACGAGACAAGAAATGAAATAGCAAGTTCCTGAGCAAAATGGCACCGGCATTATTTCTGTCTTTCACTGGAGCTTCAGTGAACAGTTGGCATAATATATCCATAAACAAAGTTTACCTTCAGTCTCTCAGATCAAATTCCAAGCAGATGAGCAAGTTCCAAAAAGCAACTGTTAAATTGCTTTTTGCCTCTTCAACAAGAACTTAGGGAAAATAGCAATGTACTGCAAAATTTGTTGAAATGTTTTATAAACTTATTCTTGATCCAGTCCTGGTGCCTTTTCCTCCATATTAATGACCTTCAAAGGTGATGCAATGAAGAAAAAAAACCAAATATTGTGACAACTCTAAATATATTCGCAACTTGGGCCTCCTCCTGGACACACGGCTGTCTTTAGAAGAGCACATGACGGCCGTGGACAGGAGGGCTTTTTATCAGGTTTGCCTGATACGCCAGTTGCGTCCCTTTCTGGATTGGGACTCCTTATGCACGGTCACTAATTCCCTCGTTACATCTCGCCTGGACTACTGCAACGCTCTCTACATGGGGCTCCCCTTGAGGAGCACCCGGAGGCTCCAACTGGTTCAGAATGCGGCCGCACGGGTGATCATGGGAGCGACGGGGAGCTCCCATGTAACGCCTCTCCTGCGTGAGCTGCATTGGCTCCTGTTGGTCTTCCGGGTGCGCTTTAAGGTATTGGTTCTCACCTTTAAAGCGCTCCATGGCTTAGGGCCAGGGTACTTATGAGACCGCCTGCTGCTACCAATAACCTCCCACCGGCCAATACGCTCTCACAGAGAGGGCCTCCTCAGGTGCCGTCAGTCAAGCAATGTCGGCTGGCGGCCCCCAGGGGGAGAGCCTTCTCTGTGGGGGCACCCGCCCTATGGAATGAGCTACCTCCTGGAATACGACTGATCCCAGACCTTCGGACCTTCCGCAAAGCCTTGAAGATTTAGTTATTCCAGCAAGCCAGCCTAGCTTAAATGGTTTTAAATTGGGATCTTGAATTTTATAGATTTGGGGTTTTAAATTGGGAGGCCGATTGATTTAATATTTTTTAATTATCTTAACTTTTGTATTGTATGTATTTTAATTCTGGCTGTTCACCTCCCTGAGTCCCTTCTGGGAGAAGGGCGGGATACAAATTAAATTATTATTGTTGTTATTATTATTATTATTATTATTATTATTATTATTATTTATTAATACTGTCTTATTGATACGTATTCAAGCTTTGTTATAAATGTTTTATACAAAAAAGGTGCTCTGCACCTTATATTTTGCAGTAAACTTTGAATGTTAAGAAAATAAAATATTCAAATAGGTAGAAGATGCTTCTAACAATATATCTGGGAAATCATTTTGTTTCTCCCTCGTCATCCACCAAAAGCATCCATTCATTTTAGATTTTTTGTAATTTTGATATTTATTACATTACAGCATAAAGTCTACACTGAGAAAGTGATATATCAGGGTGCATCATCATAACTTGTATCCTACTACCACACAGCCATTTGGTATTCCCACTTTAATCTGGAGGGCTTCTTTTGTTACCACTACTGCTCCCTGTCAATCCTATGAGCTCTATTTAATTTAGATTTGAAATGAAATAAATCATTTTTATGTTTATGAATAAGAAATCTAGACCTGCCAAAGAGAGATCAGTTGATCAAAATTATACTTCACAGATTGAGCTAAACCACACCCAGGCTCCTAGCTGTCTGAACCATCAAACAACCCCTATTGGCTGACTTTGTTTCTATGCCTATTCCAGTTCATGAATATATCTACACTGACAGAAATGCTAACAAGTTCAAAGCTCTATCGAACTGTGAGCTCTTTATAAAAATTAAAATACAAGATTTAGACATGATCAGTGCATGTTTTCCATACTTAGACGCTTTCTGTCAGGGTTCCAAGTAACACCCCCAATGTGTTATTATGACTACATATCATCCTGGCTCCATACAACCCCCTCCCAGTTTCCCACAGTAGTAAATGTGGCAGGTCTGAAAGCCTAGTGCAAAAGATGGCTTCAAGACCTGACAATTTCTGTCTATACACATTTGCATTTTTAGATCGTTTCCTTCAAAATGAAGGTTAGCTTATACTTTAGTTTTTCAAATACAGCTTTATTAAGCTTCAAGAAAGTTAAAATCCAAATAATTGCAAAAAAAAAAAAAGCAGGGGAAAGAAATTCAAAAGAAGAAAAGATTAAAATGTGAAAAGAAAAAAATGGGGATGCAAAGGCTTTCTACATTCTTCAGTATAGATACAAATATATAATCTGTCTAATTATATTTGGAAGCCTAATATGGCTTCCAAAGCTGACATAATCAGGTAATATCTTACTGTAAGTTAAACACAATATAATCAATATCTAACTCTAAATTTAACAACATATACAATATTTCTTTAGTCTTAAACAAACCCAATAATCCAATTATTAATTCAAAAGTACTTAACCATCAGTATCAAACAAGATTATAAAAATATCTATAGTTTAAAGACAAACTTAAACAAAATTTTAAAATAACCATAATATTCAGTTGCAATATCTCTATCAATTCATTTTCCAAATCCATTTGTATATTAACAATGTTACATTTACTTCATATATTATATTACTTCACCAATATACAGTAATCCTTTAAAAAATAGGGGGAAATTCCATATTTCCTCCATTCTATTGATCCATCATAACAAAAAAAATCCCAATCTCAAATTCATATCCAGCTTTACATTATAAAATGTAAAAAATACATTTCATCATAAAATACATTTCTTAAACCCACATGCTTTCCTATAATCAAAATTAATATTATATCCTAGTTTACAAATTTAATCTTGCTTCACTAAAATAGACAAGATAAGGTAAAATACAATAAAATAACATAGCCATCATTCGTACATAAATGTCTACTCTACTCCATTTTTATCTAAACTTTTTATCTAATATATACATACATACCATTAACAAATCTCATTATGCCTTTACGATACTCTTCTGAATACTAATCCCAAATTTCTTCCACCAAACTCAAAGACTCATCAAAATCAACCCAGTAAAACAATTTTGAAGGCTATCTTGTTATAAATCTATACTCTCCTTTCATTATAACCTAAGTAAAAACAAATAACTATTAAATGCTATATCTGACATATCATAAATGAGCATGCCACCTCAGTCTTGGATCTTCTTTTTCTGTTTCCAACATACTTCTAATTTCTGTTCCCTCCTTCATTAATAATAGCTGTTCATGCATGCCTTTTTCATGCAATTCTGTTAAATCTGAATAGAAATGAATAGACCTTTGAACAAGGTATAATTCCCATTTAATTTGGTAAAATAGTTTTTACTTGGACTATTGTACTTTATTTTTAAAGCTAGTAAAATAGAATGTCCCTCTATTTCTGTCAAATACCACATAATATATTTCAATGCAGTTATATTTAAGTTTCCAACTTTTAATCTTGTTCAAAATAATCATAAAAGCTGTTCATGTTCCAGTATTTTTATTTTGATAAAAATAGAGTTCTTAAAACATAAGATGTATTTATAAAATGATGTTCTTCCTTATCTTTAATTCCCATTGTCTCTTTCATTTGTTTGTGTTCCACATGAACTGTATCCAATTTATTATTCAATCGTTTTTCAATTTCTTTCATCTTAACTTCTAGAGCTTGTAAAAATATTTTAATAAAATTTCCATATCCATATCTAAAAATATACCATGTTTCTTCATTTTTTGCATCATATTAAATAGCAAACTCTAGTGGCCAAAGAAAATAATTACAGTTTACTTTCTCAAAAAGGACAACTAGGAGGTAAAGCCAAAGACCTCTAATTACATTCGTTGTTAGTTCCAAACCAATCAGCACTAAATAGAACTAAAATAAAAACACAGCAATGTTCTCAGAAAGAACAAAAGCTAGAAAGGGGGAAAAGAGCAGCCTTGAGTACCTCAGATGCAGATCCTTTGAAAAGTAAATTTGAATCCTTTAATAAAGAACTCTCCTCCCAAAACAGTTTAAATAGCCAAATCTTCTTGTTCTATAGGTTAAATTCAAGTCCCAATTTTTAAAATCCAAAATATCTCTGAAATATTGAAAGTCACCAAGAAACTTACAGCTCCATAACTGAGGAAAGCCTGTCTTAAAGTTAGAATTAATAAGTTAATTAAAGTATTTAAGAAATGGAGAGGCTAGATCTGGAACAGGTACCACAGCTGTGGCACTTGAATAGAAACCCCCAACTTCCAAGCTGCTGACTCTCAGACTAAACAAAAATCCCAGTTTCACAACCCTCATACAAGCATCAGAGGCCGATCCAACCGTCAATCAGCCCTGTCGTACTAAATCAGGCTGCAATAATATGCTGAAGCTAACCATGCTGTTTGCTGTTTGCTGTTTGCTGCAAGGATGCTAGCCAGATGAATATTGATGGATCCTGGTAGGCAGAGGCAGATTTTTTTTCCTTGTTTTTCTCCCCAAAAACTAATGGGCGTCTTATGCTCCAGAGTGCCTTATACTCTGAAAAATATGGTATATCGTATCTACCTTCATGTATTAATGGTTCAAGTTCACCCTGTTTGTTCTCCAGACTTTGTGCATTTGTGTATAGGCACTTGAGATCTTTATGTCTGGCTGTGGGTATGCTTCCTATGTCTCCTATTTGGTGTTTGTGTTTGTCTTTCTTCCCATCCCTCCTTACTTCATTTTTTTATTTGCTTCTAGGGGTTTTTGCTTGGAATTAGGTCCTGGAAATCCTAGAGATTGGTCACCCTCCCCCTCAATTTTAGTTTAAATCCCTCCTGATAAGTTGAGCCAGTCATTTTCTGAAAACATTCTTCCCAGTCTTTGTGAGGTACAGCCCATCCCTTGCCAGAAGCCCATCAGGGAGATAGTGCAGACCAGGGTCCAGGAATCCAAAGTTTTTTTTTTGTGACACCAACCCTTTAGCCAATAGTTCACTTCTAGAATTCTTTGTTCTTTTACTGGATGTTGTCCTTTTGTTGGAAGTACAGTTGAAAAAACTACTTGTGCACCTATGTACTTTACTTTCTTGCCTAGCTGCTCGTAATCACTCAATATTGTTTTCAAGTCCTTTTTTGTGTCATTTGTCCCTACATTTAGTAATGGAAAAGGGTAGTAATCTGTGGGTTTTATTATTTTGGTTAGGTTTTCAGCCACATCTTTGATTTTAGCTCCAGAGAGACAACATACCTCTCTGGATTGACTGTCTGGTCTACAGACGGCTAGTTCTGTTCCCTTGAGAATTGAATATCTTATCACCAACACTCACCTTTATTTTTCCTAGAGAGATTTAGGGTATTTTTCTATCTATCACAGAAGCATTTGATGGTACTACTTTTTTAGGGACATTTAATGATACTTCTTTTCTATGTGTCTGCATGTTTTCTTCCAGGGAGAGTCTGTGAAATTGATTGCTTAGCACCAGTGGAGCTGCATCAGAGTGGGTTAGGTTGGACAGGGTTTTGTACTAGGTTTGTGTTTTTTTCTATGGATGACATGTTTTCATTTGTCATCTTCTTCCTCTAAAGGGGTCAATTCTTTTAGAAGTTGTCTGATCCTTATTATGTTCCTCCAAAAACACACTGTTATTCTGTTAAATGATAGTGTACTTTAGCAATTCTGTTTGTAATAACTAGAGTCAAAACAGAAGAGTGGCTCAGAACTGGTTCTTCTTTTTTAAAAATGCCAAGATACTTTCAAAATAAAGGAGCCCATGTACTGCTGTCTTACGAATGGTTGGGAATAGCTTGGTGGTAATTTTAACCTTCAAACTGGTCCACCAGGGAAAATTTAAAAGTTAACAATTTCATTCGACGTGTCCATTGCTACAAATAACTTTTCATCTTCCCTTACTCCCTGCATTTCACTTAATCAAAAATAACATTAGAAGTTCAGTGGTAGTTGTCTGGTTGTTATCTATAACCCATGCCTTCATATTAGAATGTAACATTTTAAAATAGTATTGTGAAAGTTAAAAATGCTCCCTTTTCAGTTGCTAGACACTTTGGTATCACTTTTTTTCTCTCATTTATAGCCTCACTGGATTGGCCTAGTAACCTGACCCTTGTTGTCTGTCCCCATGATACTGATTCTCTCTTCTCTAGGTTATGATTTACATAGCTTTTGTTTACTGTTCTCCATGCTGCAAAATATCCAACAGTCACAAAACATAGAGGAGATCAAAGAGAATAAGGACAAGCCATCATTATGCCAGCAGCAATCTTTCTATAGATCCCGCAAGGGTTAGAATGCCTGTGGACTACTAGTGAGAAAGGCTTTCTTCTAGTAGCAGCTGCATCAACAACAAATTGTTCAAAATATAATTTCCATTTGCAGATGTCAGTCTAACAAAATTAAGACCTTCCCTTTGAATTACTTTCAAACCTTAAGCCAGCATGCTACTGCATGCAGATATAATTGCAATGGATAGAAATGTGTGTTTACCTCTCACAAAAATTAGCTAGACAATTCAAAGTCTTCACTGAAAAGTGAGCAGGATGCATACCTAGTTTGTTTTCTGGTCTCTTATACCCTAAGCACAAAATGTTGACCAGATTGCCAGGACCCTTCTTCCATTTATAAGACTTGCCTAGAGGCTTCACTGAAGGAAATCCAAACAATGATGTAGGGATTTTAGCTGAATTTAAGTGAAAGCCTGCAGGGAAGGACTGAGTTGTGATGGCTAACAACCGATATAGTTTTGAAAATAAAAATAAAAGTTATTGAGCTTAACGTGAATAGAAAAACTTTAGGATTCCTGTAGCTTCCTCTGCTATTCTTTTCCTGCTGTTTTGTTGATGGTCTGATGGGAAGATTGAAATTATTTAATTAACAACATGTATTTTAAATGAGGCTTCTGTTAGTTAACTATCTCATTGCAACAAACCACTGAGAGATTTTTCTCTGTAGCCAGGTCATTTTTATGATAAATTCTATTTTGTTGGTTCAGTTCAAACTGTGATTTTTGCTATCTTGAAGATTCATATCTATGGCACAATTGCAAAAAGAAGACCCAAAGAAGCTATTAAAAGAAATTAATTCATTTCACGAAAGAAGCTGTATAAATGTATGAAAGAAAATTTAAGATGTTAGGATGTTCAGAAATGCATTTTAACTAACTCAAATGTATAAAATAAACAAGAATTATTATTAGTATGGGGGGGGGGGCAAGATAGTGTCCCACTAGGCATTCCTAAATGATGCCTAAATGATATTGTAGTTGCTTCTTTCAAACATTTAAATATTTGAAAATACTAAAAGAGCCTTGGATAGTACAATGGTCTAAAGCCCTGTTATTAACATCAGCTGCCTGCAATTATTGCAGGTTCGAATCTCACCAAGGCTCAACGTTGACTCAGCCTTCCATCCTTTCTAAGGTAGGTAAATTGAGGACCCAGTTTGTGGGGGCAATAAGCTGACTTTGTAAATATACAAAAGTATGAAGGCTATTGCTTAACGCATTGTAAGCCGCCCTGAGTCTCCGGAGAAAGGCGGCATATAAATCAAATTTTAAAAAAAAAAGTTCCTCAAAGAATTTAAGGATTTTTTAAAAACTGATGAGTAGGGAAAAGAAGAATGAGAGAGAAAATGATGAACATTTGTTTAGACAATATAGGAAGAAAGTTATGGTATTTATTCTGCACTTCAACCAGCATGAAGCAGATAGAAGTTGTAACATGTTTATTACTAAAAAAAACTCTAAGGGTACAGGAATGGAGATGCAGAAAGACCAAAATGGGCCACAGTGACCAGTCCCTGGTTTATGGACTGATTATCATTTACTGGAAGAGAAATCTATAAGTAAAGCTGATAAAAAAAAAAATCCCTCCTATTCTTCTTACTCTATCTACCACAAATAAATATGACCCTCTGAATTTGGTTGTCAAATCAGAACTTGGGAAACACCAATTACTGGATTTTTTTCTCTCCTCTGCATGAGAAGTCAAGGCACTAGAATGGTTCCTTCCCTCCTTCCAGCTTCTTATGCTGCTGGGATTGAAATAACTGCTACCTCTTCAATATGTTTTTCTCCTCTAAGGAATGAGCAAAACACAGAACCCAACATGAATTTATACAAACTTCTTGCCAGATAATGTTAATGCAGATTTATCAGAATTATTAATAGAGATAGTCTTTGTTTAGTGATGGTAGTTGGAATTGGCAACTCACTTGTTAAGAGAAGTGATTGCTAAGTGAAATGCCAAGTGTGCTTAAAATCTTACTTCAGCTTTCCTTTGCCTTTCAGACCCACAAAAGTCATCTTGATCTCTAGTTCCTTCAAATAATAACCTAGAACTTGATTTCGTTTCATTTTTTCTTTTTGTTTTCTCACTATTGAACTACATCTTGTTGGAAATGGTGTCAACTGCACCCATCAATACTCAAGTCTGTCAAGATCTTTCTGAAACTTTCTGAAATTTTAGCCTATCTCCCAAAGTATTAACAATTTCTCCCAGTTTTGTGTCATCCACAAATTTAATGAGCATAATCCTCTCATCTAAATCATTGAAGGTATTGAAGAGCACTGAGCCCAAGACAAAACATTGAGGAACACCATTAAGGACTACATTTGTCAGCTAGTTACAAATCCATCTGGTGGTGATGCTATTTATCCCATTTTTTTTTTAGTTTACCAAGAAGTAGGTTGTGGTCTACTTTGTCAAATGCCCTACTGAAGGTCAAGTATACTATGTGCACTGCATTTTGCTTATTCACTAATGTAGTTTCTTCGTGAAATAAATAAATAATAAAAACAACAACAATCTTACTCAGAACTACCTATATTCTCAGATGTTACCTTAACAGCTCTTACGTTTTTCTGGTTAGGACTTGAATTGTTAAGTTTTTATCACTCTCAGAAAACAATCAAAGCTTAAATCTATAATAATAATAATAATAATAATAATAATAACAACAACAACAGCAGCAGCAGCAGAAACAACAACAGCAACAATAACAATAATCTTATTAGACCTGGATATTCTGAGTTTGCGAAAAAAATCACCTTACTTGGAATTGCCTATATAAATCTTAAATTTATTTATTTATTTATTTATTTATTTATTTATTTATTTATTTATTGAATTTCTATACCGCCCTTCCTAATCCCCCAGTGAGCCACTACTTTGACGTGGTTGTGGGGCTTGTGTGCTCTGAGGAAAATGAAAGCTATGCCAGAGTTTCAACCATACTGGACAGGTCTTATCAGAGGAATCAGACAAAGTGTCTCTCCCATAAAAAATATGGTGACACTGTTATATATTTTACGTTAAATGTTATGAATATATCTCAAATATAAGTTATGAATATAGAGGATCTGTAATACAACCATAGTTAGTCTTTTCATGCACTCACTGGGAAACTCACATTGCTGGAATGTGTGTACCACCGATAAAGATTATTAGTGAATGATGATTTATTGTTGGTGATACCAGATAGAACATTACTGGGTATAAGAAAGTAGTGAATTTATGGAACTGGGAGTAAGAATGTGAAGTTCCTGTAAGACTGGAGCAATATATAACATACACATGGGTTCAGAGTAAACAAGTTGGATGTAAAGAGAAGACAGTTATGAATCCAGTCCCCCAAAATTCAGGATGCCTCTTGTTGGAGTAGGGATGCCCTGAGTCTGCTTCCCAGCCCATTCTAATGCAGCCTGATAACTTGTGTTGAGAGTGTGATTATTGTGTGAATGTGTAGCCTAGTCGGGCAACAATACTTACAGCAACTTGAGTAGCTTTGTTGGGCATAGTAAGCTTAATAGCCTTGTTGGGCATAGCTTACTGTAGTAAGATAACTTTGAAATTAAACAAATATATGTACAAATATAAAGAAACTAATTAAGCTTAGTTGCAAACTTCCTTTGCTTTTTGTCCAAATAACTCAAGAATAAAAGAATTGTTAGAAAACTCTACTTTGAGTGGTTTGAACTCAATTTTATGATAAGCTGTAAATTTCAGAAAGCCAAACTGTTTCACCCAGGTTATCAAGGTCCGTGTTAAATCAATTCCAACAAGAAGAGATTCCAACAAGAAGAATATTTGAAATGAATGCACTGGTTCTAGAATAAACAAAATCCAGAATCAGAAATAATAGAACAGGGGCTGATGGATCAATGTTGATTGTATAATGGTCTTTGGAAGAATATCTGAAGGACAATGATGAAGATGCACTGAAGTTTGTATATCAGGAAGGCTTACTGACTACTGGAGAAACCAAACTGGCCTATAAGAAAGACCAAATGAAGAACAGAATGGAAGCAATGAAAGACAAAGAACTACATGGCCAATACATTAAAAAAATAACTGGGAAAGCAGATAATAAGAAGACCAGGTAATGGCTAAGAGCAGGAAAGTTGAAGAAAGAGACCAAAAAACTAATTCTGGATGCATACATCCAAGCCTTAAGGAGAAAAGCATATAAAGCCAGAATTGAGAAGACAATAACAGACAGTAAGTGCTGCCTATGCAAAGAAGCTGAAGATACAGTGGACCACATGGTAATCTGCTGAAAGAAGATCGCACAGACTGACTACAAGCAACGGCATGACAAAGTAGTAACAATGGTGTATTGGAAGATCTGCAAGAAATATCATTTGCCTGCTAGCAAGAACTGGTGGGACCATAAAATAGAGAAAGTCATAGAAAATGAAGAAGTTAAATTGTTCTGGGACTTTAGAATTCAAACAGACAGGCACCTGCCACATAACACCCTGGAGTTAACAATTGTAGATAAGAAAGACAAAAAAAATTCAGATAGTAGACATAGCAATGCCTGGAGACAGAAGAATAAAAGAATACAAAGACCTACAAATAGAAATATAACAACTGTGGCAAAGGCAAGCAAGGGTAATACCAATAGTAATATATGCCTTGGGTGCAATCCCAAAACAACTGAAACATCACTTGAACATCATTGGCATTGACAAATTCACTATCAGTAAATTGCAGACCCCACTTTTACTGGGAACAGCTTCCATCCCGCAACAATATCTGTAACACCATCAGATATCCACATCTGCCTATCCCAGGTCCTTGGTAAAGATAGGTAGACAAAAATGCCAAACCTAGTCTCAACATCTAGCTGACTGAAATGATCAATCATCATCATCATCCCTCCCAAGGAGCTTTACTTTGTCATGGTAGGGGAGGCTTGTGTGTTTTGTAGAAAAGCCAGACTAAACTTGCTTCAAACCCATTTAACTATGGTGAAAACGTTAGAGTGAATTCCATGCCAGATTGAGTGTTGCCTGGCTCAACAAGACTTGCATTGAATACTATGGCTTCTGATTTTTCGGCTTCTGATTGTTCAGCAAAAATATGCCACAGGGCTCAGTTTCCTCTGCCAGACAACCAGGGCATGGAGTTGACAGGCAACTGGAAGATGAATGAAAGAAACAAGAAATCTGGACAAAGGAAGAAAATTACTCAGTTATAGAAGCTTATTATAGATCTAAGCAAACAAAATGTGGATTTCAAAAGCTCAATTTTAAGATTTGGAAAGAAAATCACCTGGATATGGAAATCAATGAATGAAGACTTATGGACCAGATGTGTTTTATTTTGAAGCACAAGCTCTTCACTAATGCAGAATTACAAGAGATTGCAAGTACAGCAGCACAAGATCAAGGCTCAAGTATAACTGATAATAGAGATAATTTAGAAGTGGAGCAATAAGTAGTGGAGAAAAGGAAGGAAATCAGAGAAGTGGGTGAGGAACAAGAAGCAAGAGCTGTATTAGGCTTTGAAGAACCAACAGCCAGAGCTGAACTAGCTGAGAAAATTAAGACTCAGATGGAAAACATGGAAAGAATTTGATTACCAAAACTGAATCAAGTTAGTAAGAGAAGTTTGGCTAAATTATTGGAGATTGTAAATGAAGCTGCCCAGACAACAATAGGATCAAGCAGGTTGAAAGTACCATAAAAGTGACTAGAATAGAAGATATTCACATAACAAAATAAATGGTGCAAAAACAAGCAAAGAAGTTCAAGAACTGGAGTGCCCCTGAATTAGATGAGCTGCACAGATTCTGATTGAAAACACTAACAAGTTTGCATGCAAGATCAGTAAATCAAATGAATCAGATTCTGGAAACACCAGAAAGTGAGAAATGGCTAACAACTGCAAGAACTTTTTTGATTCAGAAAAGAACTAGTTAAAATGGCGCAAAGAGTAAAAATTTCAGAGTTTTTTCTACCTATATTTCCTTTCTGCTCAAATCTTGTTCTGCATTAATCACCTGTATTGCGCCCATAATAAGCACAGCACTGATTCAAAGCAAACCAGTTATAAAATTTATATGATACATAATATATTCTAAATGCAGAGCTAGTCATATATCTATATGAATATATGAATATATATTCATGCAACATGAAGCTAGCTTTGTTTTGAGTGCTTAACAGTCCCACTGGGGGGCTATGAAAAGCCTTATTGGCTGATTCACAAGAACAAAGCATCTATTCCACATACACACATACAACATACTTACCATATGGCACACAGATTTATAGAGACACCTCATTTCAATGTGACTATAGCAGGGATATCCCACAGAGACTTGGAATCATTTATGTGTTCACAAGAACTGGAACAAATGTTATTCCACAGATATGACTGCTGATGTCTTTGGACTATTATTGGTGAAAAATATCTAGAAAATTCCATAAGGAGAAAGTTTTCACTCCATCAAATGTCCATTTTGTTGATAGGTTCAGCAGGATTTCAAGATCTTTCAAAAATATTCTTCCCATGATTGTCTATTCTGAGCTTTAATTCCTGCCATGCCTTCCTTCCACTTCTTTAGGTATGATGAAATTTCTCCTTAGTGGACAGGTCTCAATTTACAGCAAAGAGTAAAGCAAAAGAACCGTGTTTGGCTGTCATTATCTCTGCTTTTCTACTATAAATTTCAAAGGATTAATTCTGTTCTACATGGTCTACATATGATTAGAATATATGTAATTAGTTTAGTGTGGTCTTCTGGCAGTCCAGTCTGGGGGAAAAATGTTCAGGCATAGAAAAATCCAGGAACTTTGATAAGAAACTTTACTATAGAAACATGAAAAAGCTATTGCTAAAGAATTCTAATGACTTCTATGTTTCATAAGGGAGTCTGGTATATGGTGTATTAAGTTTTAAATGTTTGCATATTTTTGTAGGCACCAGGTTGGATGCACTGCTTTTTTGGGAAGGCACTAGTTCAACTGTCTCTTGTTTTGTTAATGGCAAGATGTGATAATAGGTTGTTTATTCTGACTGTGTGCTAATTGTTTTGTTGTTGCTGCTGCTGCTGTTATTTTGCTTTTAAAATTGTAATCCACCTAAAGTCTTATGAAATCAGATGACTTCCATATTGTAAACAAGCAAATAAGCAGACTCTTACAAAGAGTTCATGTCTGTTAATTAGCATCCTTTGGGTAAATCCAAGTTTTTCTTTGTGTCCTAATTTTTAAAAAATATTTGAGAATTTGCTTTGAAGTTTTTTCAGGTCATTATTATTAAAATCAAATTTTATTTTGGTATAGATAAGCCTATTTCTACCAAAATGAATCTATATATTCTATATGTTCAACATATTTTAAATGGAGACAATATTTTTTTCAGCTGCAAACTATTTCCCAACTGGGCACAAGCAATTTATCTGATCTGAACACAGTAAAAATCAACTCTAGGCAATGTTCACAATATAAACACTAAATATTCACTGTACATATTAAAAGGATCTAAACGAAATAAATAAAATAGATCACATATTAATCAATACATTAAACTGGTCAGATCCAAACTAGAATATCCTATAAAACAATTCAGCTTTCAGCATCTGCCTAATGCAAGCACATAGTGCAGCATTATGATTTCCATTGCAGGTCTATTTCAGAGGGTCAGTATTGGTGCTGCAAAGTCAAGTGCCTTTGTTTTCCCAAAGTGGGGGGCAAAAAGCAGTTTGTTCTACAATGTACTGATATATTAAACTGATTTTAGTTGAAGTAAAATATTCTGCAGGTACCCAGCTGTAGTGGTATACGAGAATTACCTTGGGAAACAGGATGAAAAGCTGCAAACTAAACAAGAGGCATCTAGATCAATAGAAGGAATGGTGGCATGGCAAATATCCATAGTTTCTTTGACCATAAAGAGAAGAGGGGAGAGATGTGCTTTGAGGCTTGCAATATCCTGTTCATGTACCCTTATGATAAAGCTAGAGGGAATACTCCTGGGTGTGTTTCTTGTCTGGACTACCTTGGAAGGCTACAGGTGCCATGTTTAAGGATTTAAACATCAAAATCTGCTATTTAAGAAAGGCATTCAGCATATTTTCCCCCTTAAAACTATAAGAACATCAATTGTATAAAGTGATATCATTCTCATCTAAGCCCAGATACTAATACCATCTCTTTGCTAAAACCATACTGTCTGTAAAGTCAGCCTTGACTATTTTATAATAAAAGTATAAATCAACAAAATAAATGAAATAATTGGGTATGGGTTGGGGTCCTTTGGATATGGGGCTTTAGATTTCTACTAGGTATAAATTACAAGCTTTAATTGCTTGTAGAGTGTTAAAACACCAAATTTATTCCCCCATGTTAACATGTATTCCCTGTTCACTTAAATTATAGTAATTATTTCCAAAATTGCAAATATAATGAAAACAGTTGTTTTAATATTCATGTATCTCCTATTCATCTTTTCCCTCTTATCTCCATCAATGGATAAATACACAAATCAAGGATCTATATTTGTAATATCATTCTTTTTCTGCAAAGCCATCATCAATTTAAAAAAAAAACTTACTTAAACATTGCAGGATTTTCAACTTTGCTGACATACTTTTATATAAAGTTTTATATCCAATTCAACCTTTAAGTAATTGCTGTAAGTTTATAAGAGACAGACTTCTATATCTCCCATTTAATCTCCAACTACAAATTTTAAGAGCAAATGCCATTATACATTTAAACATGTTAAATGCAGAAAAACAGCATTTATATATTACTGTATAATAAATGACACAGAGAACATGAACAAGAAAAAACAGCAGATTTATTATGAACTTTTGCAAGAGGATTCTGTCCCAGAAGAGAGAGAATACTGACCATTTCGATAACACGGTTTATATACAGTTTTCAGGATACAGAAGCCTGATACAAACAGATACAAACAGTCCACCAGGGAATTGGTTTCAAGTCGTATATAACATACTTGGCTCATGTTCCGCCCTTGAAATTCCCCTCCAACAATACCCTTCGAAAATACCCTACACAGATAGTTTCCATGCTAAATGGTATCATTATTTGTAGGTTTTTCTTCTTCTGGAATGTGCAGGCCCTAAACAGGCCCATTTCGGAATTTTACCAGAACATTTATTTCCTTAAAAATATGCATCATATATCCTGCAAAACAAGCAGCACAGGAACAACACAGTTTCCTCTCTTATGTCCTCACTACCAAGTTATACAATCAGGTTATATCAGGTAAAACATGGTGTTTAAAATGGCGTTACTCAGGTTATGCTTTTTACAGGAATAATTCTTATTTCTCTCAAACTCCAAGTGAGCAAGTTCTAATCTACATATACAGAATACCAAAACACTCTTAGCACCAGCAAAATGGTAACTACATGCTTTCACCTTAACAACAAACTAGCATATAAAGCGCTGAAGATCTACTTAAACAATTTACTTCCCTATAATCTTCATCCAGAGTACCTTGGAGTAACATTGGACCAGGCTCTCTTCTATAAGATACATCTAGAGAGTACAGCAGCAAAAATCAATACTAGGAACAACGTACTCCAGAATTTATGTGAAACTAAATGGGGAGCTTCAGCACAAGCTTAGATCATCAGCACAAGGGCTGGTCTACTCCACAGCAGAATATTGTGCCCCTGTATGGCTTAATAGCTATTCATACTAGTAAGTTAGACACCAGACTTAACAATACAATGAGGATTATAAGCAAATGTATTAAAACATTCCAGCTTGCTAGCTTCCTGTTCTGACACTTATAGGACTACCAGTTTCAAAAAGGAAAGATGCACTAGTGAGAGAATACAGAAAAATTATGAACAACTCACTCCTACCAGTGCCGACCTTCTTCATTTATCAGCTGGAAGATTCAAATCCAGAAAGCCTCCACTGGCATTTGCACAACATCTGTGCAACAGCTTTTATACTGATTTCCAATGAAAAGCTAAATGGGCCGCTGAATACCCACATCGGAAGACATATAAATGATCCCACAAAAAGGTGCAGGGTTTGAACTACCACGTCAGCAATAGACAATCCTGAATAGGATTCACACCTCACATGGCATTTTCCAGGACTCTGTGTAAAAGGGGCATAGCATCCTCCCCTCAGTGTGACTGTGGGTTTCCATGTCAAACTATAGATCACATATCTGATGTGTCCAATATCTGATTTTTAAAAAGATATATAAATGATGCTGTGCTTCAATGGTTAGATGGCCTAGACATTGGTATTTGAACATAGATCTTTTTAACATTTATATTGTCAGGTTCCGGCGTTATCTCAAATAAATTTCATTCTCAAACACAAAGTCTTTAATGAGATCTTCCATTTATTGAAAAAATAACAACCTGTCCTGAACTCATTTGCAGCCGAAACTGACTCTTTGATCCCAAACCCCTCCCTTTCCGTTCCTCAAACCCCCAGTGTCTCATTGGCCATCTTCCAAATCAGTCATCCATCCCGGCTGCTTCAAATCACAGGAATGTCCCCCCTCCCTTCAACACCTAGGTGACGTTATCTGCCAGAAGAAACTGGGTGAAAAGCCAAGCTGCTAAATTTCAAACTGCCACTTCTAAACTTTTTTCCTTTTCATGTCAGTGATGGAGCAAGAATGATTTAGAGCGCTGACATATATTTTATTATGTATTTGATAGATAGAGATAGAGATAGAGATAGAGATAGAGATAGAGATAGAGGTAGAGGTAGAGGTAGAGGTAGAGGTAGGGGTAGGGGTAGGGGTAGGGGTAGGGGTAGGGGTAGGGGTAGGGGTAGAGGTAGAGGTAGAGATAGAGATAGAGATAGAGATAGAGATAGAGATAGAGATAGAG
>WNWU01013410.1:2310140-2337586 GCA_012654045.1 Ptyas mucosa | reverse complement strand
AGAGAGAGAGAGAGAGAGAGAGAGAGAGAGAGAGAGAGAGAGAGGAAGAGAAAAAAAGAGAGAGAAAGATAGATAGCTTTATTGATTAGTCTATAGGCCATATCAAAGCACAAGGTTCAAACACATATCACCAATAAAATCCTATACAAACTATTTAAAATAAGAGTAGGGTAAAATACAGTAGGTATAGGATAAGATACAATATAATTTAATACATAAATATGTAAAATAGAATAAAATTACATAAAATTACATTTCAGTGTCACCCTTACAATCTACCCCAATCAGTCCCGCATACCAAACCATTTTGTTTAAGTATTGTGCTGTGTTAAATGTTATTTTCAGGTTCTGGCCACACATAAAGTAAGTTGTTTTGATATGGGGTTCCCAATGGGTCATTCGTTTGGTATATAGACCAAGGTACCTGTCTCTCACCCCCTTATACAAGCAACAATCAAATAGGATGTGAGCCAGGTCTTCTACCTTTATCGTTCCGGAAATGCAGAGATGCTCATTGTAGGTTTAGAATGGAATCTCCCATATCTGACATTGTCAAGCTTTTTGAATCTCGCTCACATAAATATCTCCCTAACATGTTTTGGCAATTGTAACTTCAAATAGCTGTCTACTTGAAAAATATGTTTGTATTTCTGTGCTTCTATTCCTTAATTCTTTGGGCAGCTCTTTTTTTGATCTTGGTTCTATCCCTCTGTTATTGCAGCCTATAACTGTGTTGGCTTTTTTGGCAGCTGCAGCACACTGCTGGCTCATATTTAAATGATTGTCCACTAGGACTCCAAGATCCCTCTCACAGTTACTACTATTGAGCGAGGTACCACATATACCGTACCTGTGCATTTTGTTTTTCTTGCCTAAATGTAGAACCTTACTTTTTTCACCATTGAGTTTCATTTTGTTAGATAGCACCCAATGTTCAAGTCTATCAAGATCCTTCTGTATCTTAAGCCTATCTTCTGGAGTGTTGGCTATTCCTGCTAGCTTGGTGTCGTCTGCAAATTTGAAGAGTTCCCCATCTATCCCCTCATCCAAATCATTGATGAAGATGTTGTAGAGTACTGGGTCTAAAATAGAGCCTTAGGGTACCCCGCTGCATACTTCTCTCCATGTAGATGCAGTTCCATTGAGGACTACATGTTGAGTGTGGTTGGTCAGCCAGTTATGAATCCATCTCGTGGTGATGCTCTGTAACCCACATTTTTCTATTTTATCTAGCAGTAGGTTATGGTCTACTTTATCAATGCTTTACTGAAGTCCAAGTAAATTATATCAACAGCATTCCTATGGTTCACTAATTTTGTCACTTTATCAAAGAATGCAATATGATTAGTCTGGGATAATGGGACAGGAAGGATACATATATTATAAGGAGAATTAGGGGAAATGTAAACAATAGAAGATTACTGTTACAAAACTGTTGTAAAAAGGGAATGTATGTTTTGTGTTTGTCATATTGTGTTGTTTTATAAATAAATAAAATTTATATATATAAAAAAGATTAGTCTGGCATGATCTGTTTTTGACAACCCATGTTGGCTTTTGGTTATTACTTTGTTTGCTTCTTGGTGTTCGCTGATTCGTTGCTTGATTATCTTTTCCAGAATCTTCCTGGTATTGGGGTCAGGCTAATAGATATGTAGTTTCCTGGATCTATTTTCTTTCCTTTTTTTGAAGATGGAAACTACACCAGCTGTTTTCCAGATCTCTGACAGTTCCCCGGTGCTCCAGGATCTTTGAAAGATATAGTTAAGTGGTTCTGAGATCTCATCTGCCAGTTCCTTTAGAACCTTGGGTTGTAACCCATCTGGTGCTGATGATTTGAACTTCTCTAGGGTAGACAGGTGCTCACTTAACATTTCTTCCTTATTTTAAAGTGTTTCTAATCTGTTTTTTGTGGTGCTGTTTTTGATAGGTTTGACTGTTTTTTTCTCTTTCTGTAAAAACAGATGCAAAAAACGAGTTAAGTTTTTTGTTTCTGTTTTTTCCCTGTTGCTTGTCACCTTCTTGCCACTTTCTCCCAGCAATGGACCAATTGTTTCCTTGATTTTTTTTTCTTGTTTTTAACATGTTGGAAGAAGCTTTTTTTGTTTTATTTTACTTTTGTCACAAGCCTTTGTCCATTGTGAGTCTTAGCTTTCTTCACTTCATCTTTGCAGGCTCGGACTATTTGCTGATATTGCCTTAGTTATGTTCCCCTCTTTCCACTTTTTATACTTGTCCTTTTTGTCTTTCAATTTGTCAGAGAGTTCTTTATGCAGCCATGCTGGTTTCTTTTGAGAGCTGTTATTTTTTGTCTTCATTGAAATTGTGCTAGACTGGGCTTTTATAATCTCATTTTTCAAAATTTCCCAAGCTTCTTGAATTGTTTTTCCCTTGAGGATTCTTATCCATGGAATCCTTCCCAAGCTCTCTCTAAGTTTATTGAAATTAGCTCTCTTAAAGTCCAAGACTCTAGTTTGACTTTGTTCTATTGCTTGTGCTTGCATAATGTTGAATTCCAATATTGTATGATCACTCACCCCCAAGGTTCCTGTAGCTTCAACATTTTCTATAATTTCATCTCTGTTAGTGAGAATTAAGTCCAATATGACTGATCCCCTTGTTCGCTTATCTAGTTTTGGGGGGAAAAAGTTTTCTGCTAGCTTTGTTAGGAACCTGTTGAATCTTCCACTTGGTGCAGAGTCTCTCTGTTGATGTCAGGATAATTAAAATCCCCCATTACTATTGTGATGTGCTTTTTACATACCATAGTTAGCTGCCTAGCAAAAAGAACATCTCATCAATTTAATTAGCAGTAAAAAGAGTTCATTTTTTAATATATTTCAGTTAAGTATAACTAAATTTTATTCTCAAAGGTTTTTTGTGATTCATTTTATGCAAACTAATTTATCCTTAAGGAGAAAAAATAATTTCTAAATGTGAGAGTGATATTAGGATGTCTTATTCTTGCAATACTTAACCATGGTTACAACAGTTCTAATTTTATGTAAATTATTTACATTATGAGCAAATAAAATGTTTTAAGAGATTGGAAGATTTTGTTTCATTGAACATTAAATATATGTTTAACTTGTCATCTTTCTACCCAGATAGACTTGTCAAATATGTGGGGGTTTTGATTGCACATGACATCATGTTTTGACATACAATTTTTAAAAAATAAATAAATATATATATAAAGAAAACCTTTACTAAATGTATAATTATATTTTAAAAACCATTGAAGCAGAATATAGTGTGGTTTATAATGACACATGAGTTGACAAATATATGTTTATGGTGCTGAGGAAAATGTAAAAACTCTTGCTTATCAGAAAATCCTCCCCTGTATATTCAATTGACAGGTACTGATTTGTGATGCTCAGTACAACCAAAAGGCCAAGTTATTAGAAAAAGTCACTATGTTTACTGAATTGTGTTCAAAATGATGTGAAAAATGTCTGTCAAACTGCTTTCTTCACTCAGTTACAGGAACTCATTTCAACAAAAATACTCTTATGCAAGTATTTTATTTTAATGTTGCATAATGTTATTTTAATGTTAAATAACATTCTGTTTTCTAATTGCAATCCAGTTTAATGTTATTTATTATTTGAAATCAAGCAACCCTTGTGTATAAAATAGAGTTCATAAACTTACCCTTAAAGTTATTGAAAGTGATTGAAAGCAAAGACACTTTAGTAACTTAATTATCAGTATTTCTTATGAGAAAAGTCTACATCATAATTACATTTTTCTTTAATTTCACCATACATATTACTGTAAAACGATCATCTATAGAATGTTGATCCAGGAAGAAGACATCAGTTCTAACATGGAAGCTATATTGAAAATGGGCAAGGCAGCCATTTTATGAGCATAATCTCACAAAGATAAAGTTAGTCCTCTATTAGAAATCAATTATAAGGTGACTGGACCCATTTTCCATGGTAGTTGTTAAGCAAATAATTAAGTGAATAATGCAAGGTTAAAACTAAACTCATTCTTAATAAGCATTTTTGCAAGAAATTGATAAAGAAGTTGCAAATCATGATCGTATGACCATGACATGCTGAAAGTGATCATAAATGCAAGACAGTTGCCAGCATCATGTGGCTGCAGGGAAATGCAACATTTTGAAACAGCTGAAAGTGCTTTACAGGTAATAAAGCACCCATTTCAAAGCAATTATAATTCCAAATGACTGTAAAACAATCAGTTGCAAGTCAAGGACTACCTATAATTGTTGATTAATCAAGATTATTTTTATTGAATGAAAAGTTATGCCTCCAATGTTATAACTCACCAATAGATGGCAGCACCAAGCCACCAAAATCTCTACAGTAGCTTGTGTTCTTCATCTACTCTTTCACTTTAGTTGGTGGAAGTTACTATGAGAAAAGACTGTTCTGTTTTCTTTGTGAAATGGAAGCCTGAGGTGAGTACACACTGTTCCTGTGTTTTAATCTATGGGTCATGATTGAATTTTTGACTGCCAAAAGAGTCCCTCTAATTGAAATTATTTGTTGAATGCAAGTTGTTTATGGTGCTGATTTTGTTGATATCAGTACTGAGTTGCTGGGTCAAAAAAGGTAAAGTTGGTAAAGCTGAATGTGCTATTGAGAACAAGGTAGATGACCTGTGAAGTAATCAGGAGCTTCACATGAGAAAAGTTAAACTGATTAAAGACAATTGATCCTTAATTAAAATTCAATTTTAAAGAAATATGTGGATCAAATTATTGATGTTCTTCGATATTAGAGAGATTGGACAAATTTTGCTGATAGTAGTGTGTATCAAATGGTGGGGATAAAATGGAGAAGTAAATACTGCTAACAAAAAAGCTCATTTCAAGGATTAATTTCCTATTTCATGTAAACTAAAGGAGCCAGGAAGATTTCTGAAGGATTGCAAGAATCCAATGTGTTATTTGGAGAATGGCAGAACTGTATTCTCACTGTGTTTCAGAAGCCTCATGTTCCAAATAGTGACATTTAGACACCAGCCTGAGAACATAAGGGCTGGATGGCTTGGACAAGGAATGGGAGATTGATGCCGTGGCTTGGAGGAGCAAGACAGTGTGAGACAGTAGTGTCGGATTTGAGACATAATGTCTCAATAGCAGTATTACAATAACAATGAGTCCTGGTGGTGCAGTGGACTAATTCACTGTTATTAAGATCAGCTGCTTACAATTACTGCAAGTTCAAATCCCACCAGGCTTGACTCAGCCTTCCATCCTTTCTAAGGTAGGTGAAATGAGGACCCAGATTTTGGGGTCAATAAGATGACTTTGTATAAATATACAAAAGTATGAAGGCTATTGCTTAATGCACTGTAAGCCGCCCTGAGTCTCCAGAGAAGGGCGGCATATAAATCAAATTTAAAAAATAATAATAATAACAGTCATGGTGCAGTGACTGAAGTAAATGCCTAGGTGGCTATAACAACTGACTGAGATTTACTGAAGCCCTTGAACTTGACTTTAGCTCCAGAACCAGCTTTGACAAGTACCATAATGCAGGGCAGCCAAAAGGGTATGAATCAGTAAAGAAATACGGGGCGAATTTCAGTACTCCTGAAGTCAGAAGCATAGTGTTATGTATATAAGTTTGGGTGGGAAGTTTGAATTAACTGACCATCAGCTGATTAGCTGACCACCACAGCTGCAAGGTATATAAGGGGAGCTGTTTCCCCGGGTCAGTTGCTGGATTCTCACTCTGAAATAAAGAGCTGTTGTCAAACACTGCCTGGCTTACTGAGTCCTCATTCATCCAACTTAACATTGGCGATGAAGGTAGGATTTTGAGACCAGAAGCCACGGAAAGAGCTGAAGCCATGAGCCAACGAGAGAGCTGCAACCCCGAATCCAGCCAGGCAAGCGAGCGGAGGAACCAGAGAATCTACCAACAATGTCTGCCTACACCCTGCCAGTGCCTTTCAACCCTGCGGAAGAGAAGTGGGGATCCTACATGTCCCGTTTCGAATGCTTCCTGGTGGCCAACGACCTCCAAAGACTATCGGACATTCGGAAGAAAGCCCTGTTCCTAAACCACTGTGGCCCGAAGGTGTTCAACATGGCCGAAGCCCTGTCGGAACTGAATTCAGTCCACACCATCTCGTGGCAGACACTACAAATGCTGTTAAAAGACCACTATGCCCCAACGCCTTCGAAGTACGTGCAGCGGTTCGAGTTCCGGCAACACAAGCAACAGGACGGCGAGTCAATCAGCGAGTACGTCGCTGCCCTGCGTAAGGCCACGAACCAGTGTGAGTGGATGAAATGCTCCTAGAGCAACTAATTTGCGGGGTGAGAGATATTCACTTGCAGACAAGGTTGCTCGCAAAGACAAACCTGACCTTACATATCACCCTGGACGAGGCCAGGGCCCAAGAATCATCTACCAAGGCAGCCGAGAGACTGCAGGGCACAACGCAGGCCAAGACAGCACAACGGTCTGCACCAGTCCACCAAGAAACCGCCAGCACCACGAGCGAGGCAGAGTCGGAGGAAGACATCTGCAGAACCGAACAGTACTGACAGGAGTGGCGAGACCCCCGAGATGCCTGTGTGAGCTGTGGAGGGCCCCATCCACGCCAAACCTGCAAATTCCGAAATGCCATTTGCCGGCATTGCGAGCGGAAGGGGCACATCGCCAGGGTCTGCAGAGCCAAGCAGAACCCTCAATACAAGCCATGGAGCAACGCCAGCCACTCAGAGATGGCTCCGCGAGCGAGAGCCAATCAGAAGGGCAGCCACAGGAGTGGTGTGAAATCCGAAGACCCAGAAGCCTGCACCATTAGAATTGGCAGAATCTGCATGTCCCCAGGGGAGAAAACCTACACAATGGTTGCAATTGAGCACCAGGACTGTGTTATGGAGATTGACACCGGATCCCCAATAACCATCATGTCCTGGGACAAGCTGAAGAAGGCCATTCCCAGCATCCAAAGAAAGCAACTACGGCACCAGCGATTGAGACTGCGCAATTACCAAGGAAACCGCATCCTGGTGGAAGGAATCGGTGAGTTCCTGGTGCAGTATGGGGAATTCCGAGAGAAGCTTCTGTTTCGAATAAGCTTTTATTAACAATGTAAAAGTAACTAACGATGCTTATAAAGTGTCTTCCAAGGGAACCGGAAACCCCTCATAGAGGCACATAGAAATAAAGATTAAAAGCAAACACAACCCCATAACATCTCCCCTTTTCTAATAACAGCAACCCTTTCTACAACTTGAGTCTATCAGGGGGGCGTGAACATCTCCCACTCCTAGTAATGACTGGTTCTCTCACGCCTGCCTCTCTCACGCAGGCCGGATCTCTTCGCTCTCACGCCGGCCGGATCTCTTTGCTCGCCATTTTCTGAGGCCTCGGATGTTTGGCTATCACCCGACATAGCAACTAGCTCAGGACTGTCCTCAATGTCCGACGGGCATTCGTTGTTATCCTTAAGTAGGTTTGGCTTAACAACTGGGTCTGACCCACCAACTTAATGTGAGGAGTCTGGTTGCTCAGCCACATGCAAGTCCACATGGTTCCACTGATATCGGGTTCCTCCAACCTCCACCAAATAGGAGTGAGGTGCCACTTGTTGTAAACAGGTACCCCTTTCCCAATGGCCAGTCCGATCTCCAGGCAGTGGTCTCATCCGAATTCGCTCTCCCACCCTTAGTTCTGCAGGTCTCTTGCAGATCTATCATATTTGGCCTTCGCCACTTGCCTCTTCTGTCGTAGCCTTTCCTGGACCCCATGTATCACCACGGGCTCAAGCAACTTATTTGCCATGGGTAAGGACATCTTTAATCTCCGTGACATTAATCTTTGTGCTGGGCTACTGTCCATACCTTCGGTTGGCGTATTCCTCCAATGTAGAATAGCCTTCCATGGATCGCTACTTTTGCCAGATGCTTTCCTACATAAGTTCTTAGCAATCTTTACAACTGATTCGGCTTTTCCATTCGCTTGCGGATGACGTGGCGATGAAGTAATATGATCAAACTCCCATTCAGCAGCAAATTTCTTGAATTGCAGACTTGCAAATTGAGGACCATTATCTGTAATAACTGTATTTGGTTGCCCGTAACGTGCAAACTGAGACTTACATCTCTTAAAGGTGGTCTCAGCTGGAAGGAGGTCAATCTCCCAAAAGTCAGAGTAGTGGTCCACTATTATCAAGTGCTCTTTCCCTGCATAATTAAACAAGTCCATACTAATGATCTGCCAAGGTCGGGATGGTATCTCATGTGACATCATAGTTTCTTTCTGTTGCTGATATGCATATTCATTACAGATGGTACAATTACTGACAAAATCCTCAATTTCGCCTCGCATATTCGGCCAGTACAATGTGTCATGGGCTTGTCTATAGCATGCCTCCCCACCAATATGGCTTGAATGGATGCGCAATAACATCTCTGGTCTCAATAACTTTGGCACTATAACTCTTGGACCCTTATACAGAATGCCATCTTGTACAGCAATCTCATCTCTGAAGGACCAGTATTCCCTTACAGTCAGGGGAACTGCCTCTTTCACATCCGGCCACCCGTTCAACACGATATTCTTTAGTGTCTGTAGGGCCACGTCAGCATCTGTATGTTGCTTCAACTGCTGTAACCGCTGATTCGTAACATTAAGATAATCTGCTTGGTTAATTTCAGCAAAACATGTTTGTTCCTGTCGCAGCCAACAAACCGTCTGGTATTCATGTTCTCCTCCCGTAGCTGTCTGATCTACTGTGGCTCTACTCAGAGTGTCACAGATGTACATTTCACGTCCTGGCTTAAAAACGACATCCAGATTATAATGCTGTAAACTGAGCATCATGCTTTGCAAACACTTAGGGGCACACAGAAGAGGCTTTTTGAATATAGTTATTAACGGTTTGTGATCAATTTCAACTGTAATTATATCTCTACCATAGAGGTAACAATGAAAACGCTGGCACGCGAATACAATACTTAAACATTCTTTCTCAATCTGAGCATAGTTTAACTCTGCTGGCGAAAGCGCTCTGGACGCATATGCAACTGGCTGACCTTCTTGTAACAAGCAGCATCCCAGACCATTCTTACTTGAGTCGCTTTGAACAGTAACCGTCTTTGTGACATCGTAGTATTTTAATACTGGAGCGGTAGTAACCAAGCGTTTTATCTCTTGCACTGCCTGGTCATGTTTAGGTAGCCAGTGCCAAACTGCGTCTTTATCCAACAGACGTCTCAATGGCTGGCACACCTCAGATAAGTGTGGTAAGAATTTTGCTAGATATGTTACAAAGCCAATGAATCTCTGCACTGCTTTAGCATTAGTAGGCGGTGGCATATTCACAATAGCTCTGATCTTGTCTGGGTCCGCTTTTAACCCTTGTGATGTTAAAATATGTCCATGAAAGCGGACTTCTTGCACCTTAAACTGTAGCTTCTTTACGCTGAGCCTCAGCTTCACCTGCTTACACCTGCTTACACCGCTCCAATAGTGCCATTAATTTTCCATCGTGATCATGCTCCGCTTCATCATCAGTGAACTACACCAACTACAAGAATATTGTCCGCTATAGGCTCAATTCTGCTGAGGCCACTCAATAATTCATGCTACTTCCTTTGATAAATTTCTGGTGCTACAGAGACACCAAAGGGCAGTTTAAGCCACCTCTTTCTGTCCCAAGGAGTCCAGAACGTAGTCATATAACTGCTCTCTTCATCCAGTTTGCACTGTAGGAAGGCATCCCTGGCATCAACAAGTGTAAAAACTCATGCCTTAGGCAGCTTGTGCAAAACATCCTCTAACGTTGGCATTGGGTAGTGTGATCGTTTCAAGGCCATATTGAAAAACTTAGGATCGGTGCAAATTCGGATCTTTTCCAACTTACTAATCACCACCATATTACTTATCCAGTCGGTTGGCTCGGCTACTGAAACAATATGTCCCTCTGCTTCATATTTATCCAACTGTGCTTTAACCTGTGACTTAATGGCTATAGGGACATTACGCGGGGCACTTTGTACTGGAGAGACAGCGGGGTCAAGTTGGAAATGAACCTCTCCAGGCACAGACGCAATAGGGCCCTCAAACACCTCCCTATAAACTTGGAGGACTTGGTGCTTTCTCAATGGCCTCCCCAAGGCTTTGGAGGAATAGGTGTCAACATTATGTAACTCCCTCGGAATGGTAAATCGCATCAGTCCCAAATGCTCACATGTTGAGCCTGACAGTAACGGCTTTTGATCTACATCCACTATTTCAAATTCCAATTTATGAGTAACCCCACGTATGTTACACTCTGTATAGAATAAGCCTAGTGACTCCATCAGTTCCCCCGAATATAACTTCAATGTGGCACTACTAGGCTGAAGGGGTGTCTCAGGTGCCAATTTCCTTTTGTCCTTTAGGCTCATCACATCGCATGTTGCCCCCGAGTCCAACTGACAAGATTGAATTATATCATTAAATTTAAGATTAACAAACCACTTTTTGCCCTTTGAATGTACTGCACCAATGCATTCTTTCGTATAGATCGCATCAGTGGTGAACAGTGATACATCCTCTAAATCCGACGTTTGCTCGACCATATGCAACTTCCTTGCTGCCAGACACACCCCAGCAAAATGATTCAGCCTCCCACACACCCTACAGGTTTTACCATACGCTGGACACTGATCTTTCCCACGTGCATGCACATTGTCACAGTATTTACACGGTGTGTGGTTATCTGCTGACAAATTGCGAGGTTTCTGTTTAAACTGCTGTTGTTGCTGACGATTCCTCATGGTTGGCTGGTGCTTGTAAGCTACATTAACACAGTTGGTCTGTTTATCTCACTCCAACGCCATCAGCCATTTGTCTGTAAGTTCAATAGTCCGACATATTTCTATGGCTAATTGCAAAGTTAAACCATGTTCTCTTAATAAACGGCAGCGTGTACTTTCCTTGGCAACTCCCAAAACTATTTTGTCTCAGATGAGTTCGTCTCTCAGGGACCCATAGTCACAACTTGATGCCCTTTCCTTTAAGCGTGTTATCGTCTCTCCTTCTTCCTGCGTGCAGCTGCCAAAAAGATATCTTTCATATATAACATTCTTATGCAGTCTGAAAAAGGCTTCCAAAGCGTCCAAAATAGCCTTAGTATCAGTCCTCTGTTCTTCTGTAAGAGTTAAACTATGTTTATAAATATGAAGACATTCTGCACCCATCAATCTTCTTAATGTGGCGGCTTGTACTGCTGCCGGCTTATCATCTAGGCCTGTCGCCAAAGAGTAATCTTCAAACTCTGCCCTAAAATTTTCCCAATTAATCTAGAGTCATCACTCACTTGCATGGGTTGCAGCAATGGTATGTTATCAGCCATGTTATCAGCTATATTTCTTACTTCAAATGCTCAACTTTCAGAACCAAACCACTTCTGACACCATGTTTCGGATAAGCTTTTATTAACAATGTAAAAGTAACTAACGACACTTATAAAGCGTCCAAGGGAACCGGAAACACCTCATAGAGGTACATAGAAATAAAGATTAAAAGCAAACACAACCCCATAACAGCTTCCCCTCACCGTAGTCAGCGGAAGGCTCCCAAGCCTATTGGGCATGGACTGATTCAGAGCCCTGGGCATGGGATTCACAGGAGTCAGGAACATGTGGAATACCCTCAAGGACAACCTAATGTAGGAGTTCCAGGATGTGTTCGATGAGTGGCTTGGCAAGTATGTGGGGACCCCTATCTCATTCAACCTCGACCCCAATATTGCCCCCATCCGATTGAAGCCCTTCGCCCTCAAGCCCAAGATAGACCTAGAATTGGACAAGCTGATCAAACAAGGGGTGCTGGTGCCAGTCGACCACGCACAATGGGAGACCCCGATAGTGACCCCAGTTAAGCCAGATGGGTCAGTGCGCATCTGCGCTGACTATAAGTGTACGATCAACAAGGCCCTCCAGCAGAGGCCTACCCTGTCCCGATTGTACACCATCTGCTGCATTCCCTAGGTCCTGGCAAGATATTCGCTAAGCTAGATCTTGCGCAGGCATACCAGCAGTTGCCGGTAGATGGCGTGACGGCAGAGGCACAAACAATAGTAACGCATAGAGGTGCCTTCAAATATACCCAACTCCAGTTCAGAGTCAGCGTAGCCCCAGGACTTTTCCAAAACACCATGCCCAGGGTAGTCCCCTATTTCGACGATGTACTCGTCACCGCAGAAGACGAAAGCCAATTGGGGGAAAGACTTAGAAAGGTGCTCGGAAAATTCAGAAGTGCCAGACTCAAGGTCAAGCACAACAAATGCCAGATCGCAGTCCCTTCTGTAGAGTTCCTGGGATACCAAGTGGATGGAACCGGCATACACCCCACAGAAAGTAAGATTAGGGCCATCCAAAAAGCACCGACTCCCAAAGACAAGGCAGAACTACAAGCGTTCCTGAGGCTGTTAAACTTCTATGCAATCTTTCTCAAAGACAAGGCGACCGTAGCAGGGCCCCTGCATAAACTACTAACCAAGAAAGCCAAGTGGGTTTGGGGGAAAGCAGAATCCTCAGCGTTTGCTGCTGTTAAGAAATTGCTGTCAGCCAAAAGCTTCCTGATTCAGTCTAACTCTACACTTCCTCTTGTTTTAGTATGTGATGCGTCCCCATTTGGCGTGGGCGCCGTCTTGAGCCATAGACTGCCGAACAATCTAGAGGCACCCATTGCCTACTACTCCCGGACTTTGTCAAGCATTGAAAGGAGCTACAGCCAGCTTGACAAGGAGGCCCTGGCAGCGGTCTCAGGAGTCAAGAAGTTCCACGAATACCTGTTCGGCAGAGACTTCGATCTCATCACAGACCATCGCCCCCTCCTGGGACTCCTCGCAGGAGACTGACCAACACTGGCAGCCCTATCGCCCAGGATGACATGCTGGGCCATCTTCCTGGCAGCCTACTCCTATCGCCTGGTACAGAGGTGAACATGGGCAACGCTGACGCCCTCAGCCATTGCCCGTTACCGGACAAAATAGAGGATCCTACACCCGGAGTTCCAGTCCTGCTGATTGACACCTTGGACTCGGGATCTATCACTTCGGCAGAGGCAGCAAGGGCCTCAATCAGAGACCATATGATTCGCAAGGTCTCGAGCTGGGTCACGAGGGGGTAGCTGGAAAAGACTGAGGGCGGGGAATTCAAACACTTTTGCAACAAGAAAGATGAACTAACTATGCAAGGGGGCTGTCTGTTGTGGGGTGATTGGGTCATTGTTCCCTTGTGCCTAAGGGAGAAAGTGTTGGGGCTATTGCATGAAGGACATCCCGGGATTGTACGCATGAAGGGACTAGCTAGGAGTTACATCTGGTGGCCCCTGATGGATCAAGAAATCACTGAGTGGGTGGGGAAGTGTCAGCCCTGCCAAGAATCTAGTCCAGACCCCCCGACAGCACCAGTAAGGGAGTGGGAGCGACCCCAGGGACCCTGGTCCAGGATCCATATAGACTTCACAGGCCCATTTCATGGCCAGATCTTCATGATCATTGTAGATGCCTTCTCCAAGTGGCTAGAAATTAAATTGATGAAAGCCACTACCACCGACGCGGTGATTAAGGAGCTAAGACAACTATTTGCCACACATGGTCTACCGGACACCCTAGTCTTGGACAACGGGCCCCAGTTCATGGCCACCCAGTTTGAGGGATACTTACCAGAGCTAGGGATCAGACATGTCCTCTCCACCCCATTTCATCTGGCTAGTAATGGATTGGCGGAGAGATTTGTGAGAACAACCAAGGAGGCCCTTTCATGCCTAGACCCTGGGGACTGGCAGGAGAGGGTAGACAAATTCTTAATGGCCCAGCATAGCACACCATGCACGGCCATGGGCCGCAGCCCAGCAGAGCTCCTGATAGGAAAGTCAGAGGGGTCCTAGACAGACTACACCCCAACTACTCGCCAGACAACTTCAGGGGAGCTGAGAGGAGGCTGAGAGAATTTACAATAGGGACACCCGTGTTCATGAGGAATTACGGGAACGGCCCACTCTGGGAGACTGGCGTAATAACGGAGATAACAGGCCCCAAATCGTATAGAGTAGACATGGGAGATGGGAGAATTTGGCGCCGACACATTGATCAATTGCAAAAGCGATTAACTGACAACACAGAAGACCCCCTCACCGATCCACCCCCTGACCCCCAGCAGAACACTACAACTAGCTCAAGCCCGAGGCAATCGGAGGACTTATCTATTGACCCAGAGTTCCAGCGCTGCCCCTTCGCGGAAGATCGATCGGCCGAAGAAACCTCTGCCCAAAAAGAATTCATGGAGGTTCCATTGGTGGAGCAGGGAGAAACAGGGAGTTCTTCTGACCTGCTCAACGCCCCACCTCCGACTGAACTGCGCAGGTCAACCAGGGTGTGGACACGTCCTGGTCACCTGAGAGACTTTATGTTAATGTCCACCCCAAGTGACTTCTGGGAGGGGAGGAGTGTATATAAGTTTGGGCGGGAAGTTTGAATTAACTGACCATCAGCTGATTGGCTGACCACCACAGCTGCAAGTTATATAAGGGGAGCTGTTTCCCCGGGTCAGTTGCTGGATTCTCACCTTGAAATAAAGAGCTGTTGTCACACACTGCCTGGCTTGCTGAGTCCTCATTCACCCAACTTAACACAGAGCTCTACTGGATAGGTGGCTGAAGCTTCCCAGGGTGTGTCAGCTTTGCAATGCACTGCTGGGCAAGACTGGGTCAGTTGCCCCTTCCAGAGGGAGCTGTAGATTTGTGCCATAGTGGAGCATCTCTCCAACTCTGCTGCTGCGCTACCAACGCCCTGGTAGTGCTGCAGACTAAAGCACTGTTATTAACATCAGCTGCCTGCAATTACTGCAAGTTCAAATCTCACCTGGCTCAACATTGACTCAGCCTTCCATCCTTTCTAAGGTAGGTAAAATGAGGACCCAGATTGTGGGGGCAATAAGCTGACTTTGTATAAATAAATAAAAGTATGAAGGCTATTGCTTAACGCACTGTAAGCCGCCCTGAGTCTCCAGAGAAGGGCGGCATATAAATCATTTTTAAAAAAAAAAAACTCATGCATGGCTTGCCACAGACCTCCCTCAACCCCAAGGCAGCCTCACACTCCTTACCAGCAATTCTCTCAATTTAATGACTTGTTCTTGCTTAATAACAGCAACTGAGAATATCAATATTGCTGGTTACATAACATCCCATTTTAAGATTGCTTCACTTAGCAACCAAAATTCGTCCCAGTTTTGGTTGAAAGTGAAGGAGTACCTGGAAATTACTAACTATTAGAAAACAACTGAGACTGTTTTTAAGCTGATGCATATTCTCCACTGAAATCAATGGCAATTAGTAGTTCTGTTGATTTTCTTTCATATAATGTAGCTGCAATCCCAAAAGCAATCTACTGCTGAAGACACTCTTTCTTTTGAGGAAAATAGGAAAGTGGTTCACTAAGGTCTAAACACTAGAGAAGAACTAATCAAGAAGGATTCTCTAATTAAGATTTTAATTTTGCTGAAGAACTTATTTGTTTCATATTTAAGATGAGCATTATCAAGGATGAAAAGGTTACAGCTTGTTAGATCAATGCTGATATTTGCCAAAGATGCTACTAATTTTTTCTGTAGATATAAATGATCTCCAACTGTCCATATCCTTTGTACTATTACAGTCAAATAAATTTGTTTTATTCAGAATGCCTTTATGATTTTCAGTTCATATCAAGGCACCCTACCATCTTCATTTTTGCTTTATTAAGCCACATTCACTTTCCACAGAAATTTGACAGATGCATCTTAAAATACAGTTAATTCAAACATTTGAGCAGCACTTACTGGTTTAGCTGAGCCTTTTGTTATACGTTTTAAGACTTGTCAACGTTTTTGCTATAAAGTTGTTTACAGCTCCACAGGTTTACCTCCTAGTAAAAAATAATGTAGCAACATATACATAAAGCAGCTTTCTTATAATACAGTTGTTTACATAAATCTCAGAAAGGTCTATTTTAATTATCCATGCAAAATAATTTTCAAAATGGAGCCACAATTTGTAATGACATTGCATAATATTGCTTAGACCAAATAATAATGAAACTGGGGATAAAAAACAAAGTAAAACTGCAAATTCAGTGTTACTTCTTTTTCAATTCACGCAAGTGTGATGGGTAATATAAAAATGTGATAAATACAAAATAAAATAAAAATAAAATAAAATAAAAATTTAGTTCCTAAAATACAATCAGGCAGGCATCCAGATGAGGCAAGCTGAACTATAGAGGCTGAGCATTGCACTATGGGACAATGATTTAAAATGCAATGATATCTTGTCTTTTGTGTGGTTTTCAACAAGACCAAAAGAACCTATTGTCAGGGCATTACATTGTCCTCCCAAAGTTTGGCATCACCTATAAGGAGAGTTCCAAAGAAAATGACAAAAAAATAGCAATGCTTTTAAGGAAAATGCATCAATTCACTTTCTCAGCAGCCCTGCATTTTTGTGAAGAAGCAAACCATTCTTGTATACAGCATCTCAAGAGCATCCCAAATCCAATATCTATTAGATATTCAATGTAATTAAAGAAATGGGCTTTTAAAAATATTGTTTGGAAGATATGTAGCATTGGGTTCAGGAGATGTAACTCTATACATAGATGCAACTGCAAATTGAATATGATAATTAAAAATGGGAAAATGTATTGTCTATTAGAAATATTCCTTCCAGCCATTTAATAATATGGAACACTTGACAGAGTATTCAGCAGTGTGGCTTTGTGCTAGGAGAAATTTCATGATTTATTATATAAACAAATGAAGTTTTTGCAACTACCAGAGACTACCAAATATTGACTGCTGCTACATTTTTGTTATCAAATACTTTCATGCAGGAACTATTGAAAAACCATTGGATATTAAATGATGCTCTATAACAATTTTCTTGTCATATAATATTACTTTATCCAGATAATATTAGGAAAACTCTTTTTTTATTTCTGTAATGAGAAATACTGAAGAGAACTAGAAAAATGGGAGAGAAATGCAATGCAACTCTGATTTAAAAGCAAATGAAAATTGGTCCAATATTAAAAAAGAATGGGATACTATGGATCTTCTAATTGAGTTGTAAATTTATGATGATAAATTCAAACTTACTCTGTTAATAAAGCAGCCATAAACAGCCTGAATGACTATAGACCCATTGCACTGACATCAATAGTGGTGAAGTGCTTTGAGAGACTGGTCCTATAATACCTCAGGTCCTGTCTTCCACCAAATTTCGATCAACACCAGTTTGCTTATAGAAGCAACAGGTCGACAGAAGACGCCATCACCACAGCTCTATATACTGCATTGAGGTACCTTGAGAAATCTGGAAATTATATCAGAATGCTTTTTATAGACTATAGCTCAGCCTTACCAGGCATTTTCATTGAAAAGTTGACTGACCTGAATTTCCCTCCCTTCATTTGTGACTGGGTCAAAGACTTCCTGACAGACCAAACACAAACAGTAACAGTTGGATCCTTGACATCTTCCACCCTGAAATTCAGCACAGGCTTCCCTCAGGGCTGCATGCTTAGCCCCTACCTGTATTCACTGCAGGCACATGACTGCATATCCTCAAATCCATCCAACATCATAATAAAGTTTGCAGATGACACACAGTGCTGGGGCTTATAACTGGAGGGGACAAATCAGCATACAGGGAAGAAGTCCAGAAGCTATCCACATGGTGTTCAAAAAACAAGCTACATCTAAATACTAGCAAGACAAAGAAGATGGTGCTGGATTTCCAGAAGCACAGAGAGGAGCCTGCCCCACTGTGTATCAAGTGTGGAGAGGGTTTCCTCTTTTAAATTCTTGGGAGTGCTCATTAGTCAAGATCTCACCTGGAAAAACAACACATCCCTGGTGGTTAGTAAGGCTCAACAGAGACTTCATTTCCTTAGAGTTCTGCGGAAAAATCAGGTGGAACAATGGCTGATGACTTCTTTCTATTGGTCAAATTTCTTGTTTCTGATCAGATTGCATTTCACAATGTTTCAAGTGTATAATGGCTTATTTAGTTATATTAACAGAATAGATATCAGTAAAAATTATAGCTTTATAGCAAAAAAAAGTAAATAGTCCATGGGAAATGGGGTGGGGAGGAGTAAGTGGAATATGAGATGTTAGCAAAGCAGGCCCAGTCTGTGGAGACCCAGCGGATCAGGTGGGGGAAGCAATTGTGGGGACTCCAGGGGAGCATGAGGCACCTCCCCAATAATTTTGGGAGGCCTTGGATGGTCTGCTCTAGCACTAGGCCCCACATGCTGTTCCCCAACCTGAGATACCTCATGTGCATTTAAAGACCTGTGCATTCGATTAACAAATGCATTGGGGAAAGCAGGGAGTGATCACATTCATTTAACATGATTCAATCAAACGAATCCCCAGTTACAAATATAATTGGCAGGCTCTATTACATTTGTAACTGGAGGATTACCTGTATAATGAGAGTGAGGGAGGATCTTAGGGAAGTCCTGCCTTAGCACCACACAAGTGCCGTGTCATGCCTACCCTGGCCATGACCACCCATCACATCACCACCCAGCCACGCCCACCCAGCCAGTCATTAGGGCAGAAAACCAGTTGTTAAAAATTTGCAGCCCACCATTGATTAAAGTTATGGAGAAACAGTATGTTTTGCAGTCTTTCTAGGGGGAAAAACATAATGGGCAAGTCATTGTGCAAAACATTTCATAGTTGTCTTCTCAAGTGACAGATAATAAATAGATTAAATAAACAAAGGAACAAAAAGAATTTTAAAAAACAACATAATGGAACAAAAGCAATTGCATGCATCTAAATACATTCTAATCAGCAATCTAGTATCTGATTAATTTATCTGGCACACTCATCAGCTAACATGCTAAAATACAAACATGAATTATAACATAATAAATGCAACAAAAATCACAACAAAAAATAAAATGGTCTTATTAGTAAACAGAAAAATGTCTGTTGGAAATATAACACCTTCAGCTGCTCACATTATAGAAAAAGAGGAAGAATCAATCATATTAGGATTTCCATGTACAGGTTTTTCTCCCATTAAGTGATTTACATTGTATTGAGATGTTGTTAAAACATCTATATGACTGTGGTTAAGAAGTGAACTTCCTGGTAGTATGGATGAAATTGAATAAAAATATTCCTTGGTTCCCCAGGTCTCTATTTCTAGATAAAAACTAAATTATTGCTATTTTTAGGAGAGTTTAGCTTCAATCAAAATAGGGTGGCATTGTGCCTCCAGTCTGATAGATCTCAGACAATAATTAAAAGTAATTATTGAGTTGAATATAGATTTCAGTTCAGTTCATTAACACTTGTCTAGTTAATAACTGAATTAAAAATGGCTCAAAAGTGCTGGGAGATAGCAAGGAGAATTATAGCTGAATGTCTTTTATGGATTGATGATCATGTGTTTTACAGTATTTCTTCAGATGATCTGGTATTTTCATGCAAATGTTAAAAGAAGATAGGATGGAACTCTTGGATGTCATAATTTAGTGCAAAAGCGTCACACCTGTATTTTACTAGTCCTGCTTTCTGGACATTGCTTTCCAGAAAGAATCTGAACTACTGCAGAACTATCCATCCAATTTCTCCTTTTTAAAAAGATAAAAGACTACCATTTTTGAACATATAAAAATATATAAAAAGTAACTGAGAGGTGAAACAGAGATACCAGGGACAACCATATCTAATTCTTGACTATTCATTATTTTAAATAAATGTTCATCCTAAAACTGACCAAAAGCAAAACCGTGTCATTTGTTGCTTTTATGCTTGCTGTCTAACTCTCTCCATTCTCTGGTCTCTGCTAAGTTGTATAAAAGTGAATTTAAAAGGCAGACTTGTTTTTTGCAGGCCTTATTAAATCCCTAAACTAAATTTCTTTGCCCTCATCTCTCTAGTAGCATCCTTGAAACTGGTTCTTTTCATTGTTTAAATAATAGATTTGTGAGGAAAGGCAGAGCTAATTCTAGAAGTGGATGATTTCTTCAGACCAAAGGTATCAAGAACCAGGTAAAGGGAATGAGGAGCTTCAATGGAAATGATTTGTGTTTTCAACCCTGCTCTCATTATTGTTAATAAAAGTGCCCTTTTTGTCACCAGCTGGAGTTAAGTGAATATACAGTGAAATAATAGCTTGGGCTAAAAAAAGCTTTTAGGAAATGACACTAGCTAGAAAAAGGGGAGTTTTTAAATAGGAATGAGGCTTGATGAGTGTGTAGCCTCTGCCACTGTGAAATATAAGAGTATTATGAATAGAGCATTTTCTTTCGCTGTCGCATGTCTTTTCACACTGCACAATAGGGTAATGGAAGAAACCTTGAACAGCGGATGAGGTGTTAGTAATCTTCCCTGCTGGAGTGGAGAGTTTGAAGAGAATATGAGATCACAGGTGAAAGTTCACACAATGCAACAGGATTTCCAGACACCTCTTCATTCTATTCTTTTTCTCCTTTAATCAAAATTCCATGGACTAAATATTTCAAAAGGCTCAGCAGTACAGTGTAACTATTGCATACAGTTCCTTATCTATGCCATATCTTGGTTCTCTGGCCCTGGTTTTCTTCATTGAGGATCATTGCTGTTGGCCTCTAATTTCCACTTTGAGAAATGTTGAAAACAGCACATTTTAATTGTGCTGCAAATGGATAGTCTTATTGTAATATCATAAAAAGCATTTTGGACCAAAAGCATTTTACCTGTGACCTTGTTTAACTTTGTCAAGTATTGAATTACCAGTTTTTAAGTATGGAAGAATTTGCTAGATCAAAACAAAAGTACTTTTAAACCATAGTTTTAAGGACCCATCAGGTTCTTTCAAAAAGCCTGTAACTGGAACATGGACTGAGCACTCAGATTTTGAAAGCATATATACAGGGTATAGGCAAGATCAGCTGGGTCTTCAGTATAGCTGAATTATTGTAGAGCTTTCTTCTAGAGAACAATCAGCACTTAGAATAATGCCTGAAAGTTCAAATTAAAAATAGTATAGTATGTTCGTGGAGGAAAATACTAGAAACTACCCTAGCCATACAACCAGTCAGAATTGCCAGCCATTGTTTTGGAGATAAATTCACACTAAATAACACATATTTTCTTTTTTTGTTATAAATCTATAATCTTACACTAATTTATTTATTTATTTATCCATTGTATATATTGTATATTTATCCATTGTACCAATGTATATGCTACTCAACTCCCAATGACTCTGGGTGGCTTAGGCAAGGATAGGAGAAAAAGCTATTATCAAAGCAAAGGTTACATAAAAGGAGCCTAAGCTCAGGCCAAGAAGGAAACTTGGGTGTGTGTGTGTGTGTGTGTGTGTGTGTGTGTGTGTGTTTGTGTGTAACAATAGTAATGGCACTTAGACTTATATACCACTTCACAGTGCTTTACAGCCCTCTCTAAGTGGTTTACAGAGTCAGCATATTGCCCCCAACAATTTGGGTCCTCATTTTATCAATCTCAGAAGGATCAAAGGCTGAGTCAACCATGAGCCTGGTGAGATTCAAGCTGCCAAATTGCAGGCAGCCCGCAGGCAGCAGATGTAGCCAGCAGTATTGCATTCTAACCACTGTGTCACTAAGGCTCATATATATGATATATTGTCCCCTGTATACAATGTTGGAGGGAAAGGGGAGGGGGAGGCACATTCAAACTGGCAAGATTCCGTCACTATATCTATTACAGGTATCATAGACTTACAATCAGAATTACACTTGCAAAATTGCAGTTGCAGAAGGCATCTCGTGATTTTTTGATATTTTTTGTGGTGATTGTTAAGCAAATGCTATGGTCATTAAGAGAACACAACAGTTGGTAAGCAAATTAATTTTCCCTAGTGGGTGTTTTTTGCTGGAAACCAAAAGTAAGTGCTGGAAACTGGCAAACAGGAAAAAAACACCATATGTCAAGACTGATTTGCACTTTCACCTGTCCTTTCTGTCCTTTGCTGGCATCTTGACAATAACAGGGCAGGGAGCTAGTTGGACTGCAAGGGAGGGAGAATGCTATTCACGCATCCATTAGCACCATGGGACATTGCTGGCATCCCAATGACACACTGAACAGATGTCTCAGTGTGGCTGGCTGTTTCTCATAACAAAATGAACAGGAGTGATTGGTGGACATTTTGGACTGTGGATGGCCTGTGGGCAAAAGGGGAAATTAACTATGCTTGTTTTTGCACAGGAAACCCAGAGTTGGTTTCACTTCTTCTGTGCTAATGTGGTTAATTCAATAAAGTTTTATACTCTAGGAAAAATAATGTCCCAAGTGTTCTTTTTTCTGGACTCACCAACTGGACAGCTGACACCATAAATCGCAGTGATAGGCAAATGGCTATAAAGGGGAACCAGTTCCCAAGTTCCCAAAATTTGATCACATAACCACAGGGGATACAGCCATCATAACTTCAAAAATGGGTCAAAAGCAGCTTTGGGAAAGTTGTTTTAGCTTTGAAAAATTGTTAAGTAACATAAGTTGAGGACTACTTGTACAGTAAAAGTAGTTCTTATCTACATCACATTGGTTTCTTAGTCATATCTACTTTGGAGAGCTCATAATTTAAAAAGTAAAACAGTACAGAGGATAAAAAGAAATCATTACCAGCCCGCAAAACAACATATAATCACAAAAATCCATTTTTCATTCCACTGAGCCTGGGAGACTTTATCCAGACATATCCAGACACATAACAGTTTGTGAATATCAACAGAGTGGAGTCACTCTGATCTCTCATGAGATAATACTCCAGAGGGAAGATATTGCAATAAAAAAGGCACAGTCCAGAGGATGACACTACTTAATCGATGAGATTGGAAGACTCTGCCTGATTGTACTGACAGGCAGAACCAAGATTATAACTGGACTGGGAGGTCCTGCTCCCAGTAATTCATGCCATTGTTACTTCTTGTTTAGACTACTGTAACTTGCACATGGGACTGCCCCTGAAGAGTATTTGGAAATTTCAACAGGTACAGAATATGGCTCTGCAGGTCTTAAATGATGCCAGATATGCAGCATATGTATCACCACTGCTATGTGAGATGCATTGGTTATTGGTGTCTTTCTGTGTGCAATTCAAGGTGCTGGGTTGTCACTTTTGAAGCTCTACATAGCTTGGGTCCATGTAACCTGAATGGCTTTTTTCAAGAATCTACCTGTCCAACATGATTTAGTAGAATGGGTATGCTGCAGATCCCATTAGCCAAAGAATGTCAGATGGGAGGGAGTATAAAATGGACTTTTTCTGCAGTGGCCTCTATGGAATATCCTCCTTTGGAAATCAGAATGGCCCTAACTCTGTTAGCCTTTCTTAAGGTCCTACCATACCTAATCCTCTTTTCTCTTCCTATTTTCCCCACAACAATCCTGTGAGGTGAGTTGGGCCATCGGAGAGTGACTGGCCTAAAGTTACCCAGCCAACTTTCATGCCTAAAGCAAGACTAGAACTTAGCTTCCTGGTTTCTAGCCTGGTGCCATAACCAAAAGACCAAGCTGGCTCTCTCTCCTTTCCACCATTTGTTGGATTTTATTTTGGTTTTTTTTATAAAGTTTAACAGTTCACCATTCATCATATTTCCAGCCGCTTGAAGTAAATGCCAATAAGAAAATAAGTCAATGTAAGAGTATGAACTCTTTTACTTCAGTTATTGGAGAAGTGATGAAACAGTGCATTGCTAGGCTTAGTAATAATAATAATAATGACACAGTGGTAAAGTACAGTAGGTAGCTTAAGAAAACAATAGCTTCTTGAATTTTGTATATACTGTATACACAAACATATATAAAGGCATGCACATTCAATAAGTCTCATCAACAAAAAAAACAAACAAGTGACACTTTCTAAGCTGCTATTAAACTGTTTCAAGACAAGATTTTCTTAAGCCATTTTACAATCAAGTCAGCATGTGACCCTTTCCTTCTTTTGATGGTAATTCTGGACCCACACTTCCTTGAACTCTCACTTCTTGGAATTTTTTAGCCAATGCTATCAAATATATTGTGTTTGGAGCAGCTCAGCCAATGTCAGAAGAGAGAGCTTTCTATTTGGCAGCAGGGAGGTAAGACAATCCCCTTTGTGTAGTACAGTGAAATAATGAGGGAAACTGCATTAGTGCTCTATTGAATTTTTTTGTATAGCATTGCCAGATTCCTGTGAATAGAATTTAAAGAGAGTTTCTGGTCTTTTTTATCATAACACTTAAGGCAGGATATATTTAGCTTTTTAGATACTTTGCTTTCAGCTTTTGTCAGCCCCAGATTAGCTTAGTTTCAGCAAGGCCTAAAGCTTAAATTAAGAAATCTTTTCTCTCCTATAGCATTACCTTTATTCTCAAACAGCTGGATGCAATTAATAGCTATATCCTCCTTCCCAGAGCAAACAAATTAGTAATCACTGTGCATAATATACAAAGTATGGTTCTAACATCAATTGAAAAGCATATAACCACAGATAGTCTCATCTGTCTCTGTTCCATAGCAATACTTAATGGGAGATACTAAATTTGTTTTTAGTTTCTAGACTTTAGCTGTTTTACTATCATTACGGTCTTTGCATTTTATAGGAGACAAATAGGGTGAAGGACTAAGAAAAAGGTCTTTTCAGAATGTTTTACATACACACACAAATATGGCATAGGACATTCCATAGGGTGGGGCAATGACATGGAATTTTTTTAACTGAAGGATCTGCAACATACTCCCCCCCCTCCCCGCATGATTAAGTGGCACAGGTCAATAAAATTGGGGCAAGACAGTACCTCAGGTGATGAGGTTCCATGCCAAGAAGGGCTTTAACAAACCAATGCCTTGAAATGGATCTGGAACCAAATCAGCAATAAATGCAGCTCACACAGCAGAGATGTCACATATGCAGCCCTTGAGTATCCAAAACTACTTGCATGGTACAATCTGCACTACTGAAGTTTCCAGACACTCTTCAAGGATAGCCTCATTTCAGTAATCCCTATAGGACAGTGATCCCCAACCTTTCAATTCTGCAGATTGGTGGGGGGGGGGTGGCAGCAGCAGGGGGGATGGGATTATTCCATGCAAGCAGCAAGCATGCCCACTTGCACATGCACCTACCACTTGTGCAAATGTAATTTTATGTGATTTCCCACTTGCCTGCTACTTTCATGGTCTGGTTCTCAACAAGCCACTTCCCGGGGATTGGGGACCACTGATGTAGGAAAGGACCAGGCCATAAGTGATCTGCTGCAATGAACCCTATTCAAGACCAAAGATAGTAAACCACAACATGCAAAGAAACCAGGAGCAAAATGTTCCTGGTTCGGACCGGATCACCCAATCCAGTAGCGATGGAGGCGGGTGGTTCGGAGAACCAGTAGCAAAAATCCCTCCCCCCCCCATGCCCAGCTGAGCCACACAATCATCAGAGGCTTTTTTAAAAAAAATTAAAAGCATTTTTTCTACAAACTCTTTGGCCGAAAAAATGCTTTTAAAAGTAAAAAAAAAAGCCTCTGATGATCGCACAGCTCAGCTGGGTCAACCTCTTCAGAGGTTGTAGAAAAAATGCTTTTTAAAGCCTCTGACGATCCCAGCTGAGCTGCCTGATCAGCAGAGGCTTTTTTTCTTTTAAATGCCTCTGACGATCCAAGCTGAGTTGCCTGATCGGCAGAGGCTTTTAAAAGAAAAAAAGCCTCTGCCAATCAGGCAACTCAACTGGGATTGTCAGAGCCTTTTGAAAGCATTTTTACAACCTCTTTGCCAAAGAGGTTGTAGAAAAAATGGATTTAAAAGTAAAAAAAAAAAATTGGCCACGCCCACCCAGTCACATTACCCCCACCACCACCAAGCCACACCTGAACCAGTAACAAATTTTAGATTTCACCACTGAAAGAAACCCACAATCACCATATCTTACTGTGATGCAATTGAAGTCTGTCATTCTCATCCAGAGCTCTACAGCCTCCAAGTATAATGAAGGAACATCCATAGCACCACTTAATTTACTTAGGATAAAAATATACAACTGGATACAATCTGTATACTGATGAAGTATCATCATGATGGAAGATTTCACCCAATGGTTCATGTAAATGTTAAAAAAGAGCAAAGAAAGTACTAAGTACTAAGCTCTACAGAACCCCACAAAGCAAAGACCATAAACTGGACCTCTTGTCCCCAATCAATAAAGAAAGAGGCAGACCATGAAGGAAGGAGGTGAACTAGCACAAAACTGTGCCCCTCACCTCAAGTCCCAGTTGTATCAAAACCGACTGAGAAGTTAGAAGAAGCAAGGACTGATGCATTATTTTCATCCTGTTGCTGATAGAGATCACAGCTGCTTTGCCCCATATCCAGGCCTTAAACCTGATTGCAAGGGGACCAGGCAATCGATTTCATCCGGGATCCTCTTGAGCAAGGTTGACTCAGCCTTCCATCCTTCCAAGGTTGGTAAAATGAGGAGCCAAATTGTTGGAGGCCATATGCTGACTCTGAGTGCTGTAAAGCACTATGAAGCAATATATAAGTCTAGGTGCTATTGCTATTCTCAACCATGTTCCATAGAAAGGGTAAACTAGATGAAAAATATCAAACTTTGTGGAGTCCACCAATGGTTTCTTTTTTTTTTTGTAATAAAAAGTTTTTATTGGTTAAAAATATACAATATTATAGTTTACAGTATGTTGAATTTTCAATATCTTTATATAAAGATATTTCAGTTATTATTTTCTTTTTTTTAATTTCTCACACAACAGACATTATTATCTTAAATCGAAACAAAAACCAGGTTATATAAAAATTATATAAACAAAAAAAAAGTGTTATACAAAATACAATAAAAGAAGAGAGAGAAAAAAAAATGTCAATTAAAAAAACCTTAAACAATAGATTCCCCTCCTTTCTTCATTTCCTAGTTCTGGCTCTTAAAACCATGGTCTGGCCTCCCTCCCCCTCCCGGGCCGCAACAGCTCCGTCCGCCTCCGCTCCTTGATCATCTAATACTTCCCCCTCTTCGGCTCCTGTATCTTCTCCACCTAGGAAGGATTTATGTTGGTCAAGAAAAGCCTTAGCTTCCGTTACATTATTAATTTTCTTCTTACTGTCCTCCCAAAAAATCATCAAACCCTCCGGAATCAACCACCTAAAACCTACTCCCTTGAGGTACAGCTTATTTGATAAAAAATAATATTTTCTTCTTGATTCTCGTACCTGTCTGGGAATCTGCTTCAGGATGGTGATCTCCTTGCCCCTGTACACCAGCGCCCCCAGTCTTTGTTTTCTCAATATCTCATCTCTCAGTTCCCTTCTCACAAATTTAATATGAATCTCTCTTGGTAAATTATGTAAAATTGCAAATTGTGAGTTTACTCTGTACACCAAGTCCACATCTCTTCCATTAGACTCCAAATCTCTTTCTAAAAATTCACCCAAC
>WNWU01013410.1:2297138-2310040 GCA_012654045.1 Ptyas mucosa | reverse complement strand
CTCTTGGTAGATTATGTAAAATTGCAAATTGTGAGTTTACTCTGTACACCAAGTCCACATCCCTTCCAATAGACTCCAAATCTCTTTCTAAAAATTCACCCAACATTTTAACCATCACTTCTCTCAAATTTTCCTGGTCAAGTTGTTCCACGTTTTGGAACCTGAGAAAATAAGACATCTTATCCAATTGTAAAGTTAACATTGCATTTCCTCTCCCATCCTCCACCTTCTGGAGTGCCCGTACCTCCCCCTCCAGACCCCCCATCTTCTTCTTGTTTTGCTCTGCCAGCTGTTGAACATCATTTAAATCTTTTTTCATAAGTGTCATTTCAGATTTAATTTCAGATAATCCTTTTTGCACGTCATCTAATTTGTCCAACTTCTGGTCCAATATCGCCAGTCTTTCCAAAATTTTCCCCATGTCAGTTGCTGCTGATTTGTGGCCCTTAGCCATCTTAGATCAGTAGAAGATGAGAAATCAAAGGGCAAACCTCCAGAGAAGAAAGAGGGATTAGCAATCAAAGTAATTTTTCAACTATCCACCAGTGGGCGCTCACAGGAGCAACGAGTCCGAAGTATAGAGTAGGTCAAACAGGAAGCCAGAGGAGAATGTTGTCTTCAATCATAAATAAAGAAGCAGGAAGTCAGACTGCTGCCATTGCCTACCGGGGAGAGAGGCCACCAGACCTCTCCTAGAAACTCTGCCAGAGCCATCCTCCAAGGAAAAGTCAGCAAGGTAAGGGGTTTCACTCCATCTCCTTCCCCCTAGTTCTCTGCCACGGCACCTTTCCAGCTACAAGGGGGGGGGGAACTCCAACCCCCCCCTCTCGCCTCCAGGATGCCTGCTCCACTCTCCAATCAATCAGTACAGTCCGTTGTGCCTTCTTAGCTAGCACCGGTCCCCTTAGGCGCTGTGGCGCCTCCGCGGCCTCAAAAGAAAGCCGCCGATCGCCTCCCACCCCCTCTGGAGCCTCGGGCGCGCCAGCATCGGCCTCCCGGCCCCTGGAAGTGAGGCAGGGGACCCCTGGCGAGCCGCCCTCAAACGGCAAACGCCCCAATAATGGGGCGCTTGGCCCAAAGGGCCTCCAGATGGGGGGTATCGGACTCTGGGGCCAGAGCTAGCCCGATCAGAGTCTGTCGCCAGCGGAACCGGAAGCGGAAGAGCCACCAATGGTTTCTTGAGAAAAAGGTGGACCACAGCCTTTTTAAAGGGTGCCAAGAATACTACCTCCCTCAAAGATGAAGTAACCATCACTAAAACCCACTCCTCACCAGGAGGAGAATGAGTCTAGATCATAGGGGCTATGTTTACAATTCCAAGGATCCTATTCACTTCCTCAGGTCCAACAGGATCACACTATTCTCAGATAACTGGGTAAGTCTGCTCCCCAGGCATCTTCAAAGGATTTGCACTTTGCTTAGCCTCCAAATGAGAACAGATTCGAGAAATTTCATTCACCTGATGCATAGAGAATAAAGCCCCAGCTTCATATAACTTTAAAACAAGACCATGAAGCAGCACTGTGAATGTAGTAAGAGTGGAGAAATACTAAACATGTTGGTTGTTTATGACTATTATTATTTAGTTATTCTACTTCTCAAACTGTAACAATACTGGAAGAATCATAATTTCTCTGTACCATGGTTTAACTTATTATCACCCATCATCCAAAAATTCATAAACCTGGAAACAAGAACTATGCTCCAGTTTACAAATTAGATTTTAGAAATGTGATCACTCTACTTGCCACATGAAATAGAAAAATAATAATTGGAGGCTATTAAATCATCTATATCTCTACAAACATCCTTGGATAATCTAACATATTATATTTTTTGCTTCTGTCCAAGACCTATCAAACTGTTAATTCTAAGACTCAATAAATTTACATGTATATATCCATGAGTGTATTCCAGCTCCAAAGACAATTTTCATCAGTCCTTCTTGTGAAGATAGTAGAGGCAGAGAACCTGAGACTTTTGCAAAATACTTATTGTATAACTGTGATAAATATATCATCACAAGCAGCTTAATTTGCTACCGCAGCCCAAAAGCTGAAAGTGGGTGGGTGATATTTCATGACAGAAATGTGATGGTTATATGGAGACTAATTGCTTTATCCTTTATCTCTGATATGACTGGTGAAAATGTTTTAATGTAGTTTATGTTTTTTCAAATGATGCCCACTTGCAGATCTCAGAAGCTGTGTTCTATTGCTCCAGAAATATTTTTGATGTATGACAGTTGGTCTTATACCTTCTTTCTTCCCTTGTCTTCCTTGTGTGCTGCACAGGGATCTTGTAATAAATGCTTGTTTGTACCCATTCTACCTGAACTGTTTATCTACTGTAGGAACATTCTCTTAAGTTGTTTAGCTTGTTGGGTACTGCAGTGGGTTCTCATCTTGCCATACAGTATTCTAATACAACTCTTTTTGTGTGACAGTGGATGGTTATTGTTAAAACTAAGAATGTGCAGAGTGTTGGTTGCAGTGGTGGGATTCAAGTAATTTAACAACCAGTTCTCTGCCCTAATGATTTCTTCCAATAACCAGTTTTCCAAACTGTTCAGAAAGTTAACAACCTGTTCTCCCGAAGTGGTGTGAACTGGCTGAATCCAACCACTGGTTGGTGGCTTGTGATAAATTGTGGTTTCTAGTCTTTCATCTTCCTGCCTGCTGACAAGCACATCTAAAAATGATACTTGTCTAGCCTTTTCTTCCTCCATTGTGAATTGTATGTCTGGGAAGATGGAGTTCAGTAGGGTATGAAAGTGCATGTCTGCTGATTTTTCCATAAACCTTTTTTTTTCCATTAAATTATGTCTGAGTCTTGGAGAAGCCTGGACAAGTCCCTGCAGGTTTTTGGCAACATTTTTCATAAGTGGTTTACCACTTACCTAAGATTGGAAGAAAATGATTGCCAAAGATAACCCAGCTGATTTTGTGCCTAAGGTGGAACTAGAACCCAGTCTCCTGGTTTCTAGTCTGATACCTTAACAATAACACGACTATACTACAAACTTAACCACTTAACTGTTACACCAAACTGGCTTCAAGCCCCATTAATTTCCCCAAAAACTTCGTTAAGTCATCACAAATCTAGCTGCAGCCATTCTGAGATGCACAAATTCATCTCAATGATTCAAGCTTTGTCAACATTGCTACTAAGCAGTCTACTTCTCTACTTATATAATGTTCTTTCTTTTTAGAAAATGTGGAGATACCATATTTTAGAAAACGTGGAAAGCCACATGATGGACTGAGTTATTAATTAGGCCTACCCTGACAGATTTTGTATAAATATAGTATGCAGCTAATGGGTAAAGAAAGAAGGGGAAAATGTTCCTCATGTAAGATCAGGAAAAAAAAACATGGATGTTGCCTAGGGAACTCAGGAAGAAATGAGGAATAAAAAGGCAGTATTTCTTCAAATAATGTATAATTAATGTATGAATCTATATAGCACATGAGTGCTAACTTAGAAATGTTTACAGCAGTCTCTTAATTATGAATTTCAATGGTCATGGCAGCTGAACTATATCGAAGCTGTAGACCATCAAAGCTGAAAGTACTTTAAACAGATCTATTTTCAAGGCAGCATTCATCACATATAATTAGATCAATAAACAGTTGGATTTTATCTGGATATTATACAGAAAAATAATGATCTTGCAAAAAGTCAGAGCATTGTATATCATAGTCATTCGTTCCAAATATATATTTAGAGGTGAAACAAACAAAGAGTACACTTGATGGAATAAACTGCCAGATATATACAGTATAAGAGAGAAAGTACTGTTTAGAATGACATATAAGTAGTCCTGGATGAATGATCAGAATTGAGGTCCAAATATCCTTTGCTAAGCAAGACACTTGTTAAGTGAGTTTTGCCCCTTTCTTGTTAAATGAATCACTATAGTTGTTAAGTTAGTTAAATGAATCCGGCTTCCCCATTGACATTGCTTGCAGAAAGTCACAAAAGAAGATCACATGACCCTGGGACACTGCAACCAACATAAATATGAGCCAGTTCCCAAGCGTCGGAATTTTGATCACACAACCATAGGGATGCTTCAAGAGTCGTAAGAGTGAAAAATGGTCTTGACTTCAAGAATAAACTTTATCCAGGGTAATCTGTTCCCAATGTAGTCTTTCATATTTTTTAAAAAAGTTTTTATTTTTATTTCTCATAAACACATTTACATGTACAATCATTTCCATCATTTTTCATTCATCTTTTAACTTTCATTTTTAATTTTAACTTTTTTGGGGCTGCTCTTTTACACTTTACCTTTACTCCAACCTTTTTTTTTATTTTTTTTTTTATTTTTATTTGATTTATATGCCGCCCTTCTCCGGAGACTCAGGGCGGCTTACAGTGTGTTAAGCAATAGCCTTCATACTTTTGTATATTTATACAAAGTCAGCTTATTGCCCCCACAATCCGGGTCCTCATTTTACCCACCTTAGAAAGGATGGAAGGCTGAGTCAACCTTGAGCCTGGTGGGATTCGAACTTGCAGTAATTGCAAGCAGCAGAAGTTAATAGATGTTAATAACAGGGTGCTTTAAACCACTGTACTACAGGCTCTGTAATTTCTTCTCCTCCCCTTCTCTTCTTTCCTGTTTCTCTTCTTACTTCCTTCGTTTTTCCTCTCCTTCTCTTTCCTACTTCCCCTTCTCTTCCCCCACTCCTCTCATCTTCCCCACTCCTCGCCTCTTCCTCTGCTCCTCTATCCCCTCCCTTTTCTTCCTCTCCTTTTCCCTTTTTTCTTTCTCCTCTTCTCTCCTCTCTCTCTTCTCCTTTCCTCTCTCTCTACTCCTTCCCCTCTCTCCTGTTGTTTCCTTTTCAGTTCAAACTAAAGTGGTATTCAAGCAGTTCCAATTTTCTAATTATCTTTATTCTCATTTCAATTTCTTATTCAATTATTATTTAATTTTATTACATCATTTGCGTACATTTTTATGATATCTCACTTTTTTCCCTTTCCCCACCCCCTTCCCCTTTCTCCTTTTACTTGACATCATCTGCGTATCTATTTTTCTAATTGTTTTCTCCCATCTATTCTCTATTTTATGTCCATATCATTATTCATATTTCTTTTCTAACCAATCATAAAATTTATCCCATGTCTTGAAATATATTGACTACTCTTATCTTTTATTCTCAATGTTAATCTATTCATTTCTGCACATTCTAAAATTTATCTTATAATTTCTCCTTCCAATGGAATTTTATCTGCTTTCCAGTTTTGTGCAAATACAATTCTAGCCACTGTTATTACATGAATAATCAAATATGTATCTTTTTTACTATAATTCTCCGAAGATTCCCAATAAGAATATCTCTGGTTTTAACTCTATATGTTGCTGCAACATTCCCTCTAACCATGTTTGTATTTTCACCCAATATTGTTTTGCTTCTTTACACAACCACCAGATATGATTGTATGATCCCAGCAACTGGTGACATTTCCAACACTTAGCTGATTTATCTTTAAACATCTTAGCTAATCTTTCTGGTGGCATATGCCATCCATAGAATAACTTATACAGATTTTCTTCATAGGCTGTTGCCATTGTTAATCTGTAATTTCTTTCCCAAATTTGTTGCCATTTCTCCAATTCTATGGTGTATCCAAAATTCTTTGCCCATGCTATCATTGTTTCTTTTACTTCTTCATCCTCTAATCTAATACGCAATAAATAATTATATAATTTCTTAATCATTTTCTCATCTGTTCCTGTCAATATTTCATCCAGTTCAGATTTCTCCAAGTTGAAGCCATATTGTCTACGATCTGCTTCATATATTAATTATATTTGCAGTCTTGTATACCAATCTATCTCAATCCCTTGACTCTCTAGTTCTTGTTTTTCTTTCAGTTCTCCCCAATCTGTCAAAAAAAAATTTTTTTTAATTTGATTTATATGCCACCCTTCTCCGGAGACTCAGTGCGGCTTACAGTGCGTTAAGCAATAGCCTTCATACTTTTGTATATTTATACAAAGTCAGCTTATTGCCCCCACAATCTGGGTCCTCATTTCACCTACCTTAGAAAGGATGGAAGGCTGAGTCAACCTTGAACCTGGTGGAATTTGAACTTGCAGTAATTGCAAGCAGCTGATCTTAATAACAGTGAATTAGTCCACTGCACCACCAGGACTCATAAAATGCCTTTATATCTAACAATACTCCCCGTGTTCACAATATTTGGTTATGTCACCGCTTCTATTGTAGAAAGCCACATTGGAAAATTCAAATAATGTTTTTTTTTCACTCTCTCCCATACTGATAACAAACCATTTCTTACATAATGTCTTTGGAAGTATCCATGTATCCTTTGTTTCCCGTACCATAAAAAGGCATGCCAACCTAGTTGTAAATCATGACCCTCCAATGTCAATAGTCTTGTATTCCTTAATAAAATCCATTCTTTAATCCATGTTAACGCCACCACTTGATAATACAATTCCCAATTCGGAGGCCAAACCCACCTCTAGTTCTTGCCTCTTGTAGCATTTTTATGTTGATCCTTGCTCTCTTTCCTTGCCACACATATTTCCACATTATTTTCTTCAACTCTTCAAAATATTTTTTCTCCAGTTTTATTGGTATAGTTTGAAATAAAAATAATATTTTTGGTAATACATTCATTTTTATTAATGCTATTCTTTCCATTAGTGATAATTGCAAGTTTCTCCATTTCTCCAGGTCTATTTCAATTTGTTTTTTCAGTTTATGATAATTGTCTTCCTTGAGCGTTGCACATCTTGATGTCAGATAGATGCCCAAATATTTCAAATTTCCAAATTTCCAAATTTCTTTGCAATTTGGATATCCAGTTTCTCCATCATCTCCTTTTTTTGCTTTTCTGTCATATTTTTAACTAATATTTTTGTCTTATCTTTATTAATTTTCAGACCTGCTATTTTCCCATATTCTTCTATTTGTTCTAATAGTGTTGGTGCTGTCTCTATTAGATCTTCCATGATAAACACCAAATCATCCAGAAATGCTTGTAGTTTGTATTCTTCTTTTTTAATTCTCATTTCTTTTATTTCCTTTTCCTGGCTCACTGTTCTATTTAAAATCTCTAATGTCAATATAAATAATAATGGAAATAAAGGGCATCCTTGTCTTGTTCCTTTTCTAATATCTATTTTCTCTGTCATTTCACTATTTACCATCACCTTTGCCGCTTGGTCTCTATATATAGTTTGGATCATATTTATAAATCTGTCTCCAAAATCCATTATTTTCAACTGTTTTATCATAAATTGCCAATTCACATTGTCAAACGCCTTTTGTGCATCTAAAAATAACAACACTATTTGTTTCTCTGAGTGTAATTCATAATATTCTAGTTTATTTAATATAGTTCGCATATTGTCTCTAATTTGTCTTTTTGGAAAGAAGCCAATTTGGTCCAAATGTATAAACTTGTTTAATATTATTTTTAATCTTTCAGCCATGATTGATGCAAAAATCTTATAATTCGCATTTAATAAAGATATTGGTCTAGAATTATTTATCTGTTGCAGATCTGCCTCTTCTTTTGGTATTAAAGTTATATATGCCTCCATCCATGAGTCCGGAATTTTAGCTTTAAGTAATAGTTCATTGAATACTTGCAGCATCACATTGCTTAGTACATCTTGTAGGGTTTTATATACCAGCTGGCAATCCATCTGGGCCTGGTGTCTTCCCATTTTTCTGTCTTTTAATTCCCTCCATTAATTCCATCATAGATATTCTTTCTTCTAATGATTTTTTGAACTTTTCCAGATTCTAGGCAGTTCCATTTTCTTCAAATATTGTTCTATCTCATCTTCTCCTATTATTTCTTGTTGATACAATCCATTGTAGTATTTCTCAATTATCCCCTTCTTTTCCTCACTTCTATAACATATCTTTCCATCTTGGTCTATTAATTGACTTATTAATTTCTTTTCTTTCTCTTTTTTTATTTTATATGCTAACCATTGTCCTGATTTATTTGCATTTTCAAAAAAGTTTTGCTTTGTAGATTTTATTCTATTCACCAATTCTTCATTTTCCACTAAATTCATCTTATATTTTTTCAAATCGAACAAATTTTTAATCGTTTTGTCATGCAGGTTTTCTTGTAGTTCCATCTCTAATTTCTTATATTCTTCCTCTAAGTTCTTATGCATTTGTCTATTTTGTTTATTTTGTTTTCCTATGTATGTCATTGCCAATCCTCTTAATGTATGCTTTACTGGTATCCCACACCTTTTGTAAAGATGTATCTTCTTTCTTATTCTCTTTAAAAAAGAAAATCAATTCTTTTTCCATATATTGTTGGAAATTTTTTTCATTTAGTAATTTTTGATTTAATGTCCATCTCATTTTTCTTTTTCTCCCTTTCCATGTCATTATTATTGGATTGTGGTCTGCCCATACATTTATTCCAATGTCAATTTCTTGTATTTTAGCTATTAATTCTGTTGACATTCACATCATGTCTATTCTTGACCATGACAGATGTCTATTTGAGTAAAATGTGTACTGCTTTTCTTTTGGATGGCTTCGCCTCCAAGCATCTTGTAGACTTAATTCATCTATCATTGTGGGAAAAGGTTTTGGTAATGTTTTTCTTATCTTCTTATTTAATTTTGTAGGTTTATAGTCCAACTCATTGTCTATTATTGCACTGAAATCCCCTAATATACATATCTCTTCGTATTCATATTCTATTATTTTTAAAGTAATTTCTCATAATATTCTTCCTGATTATCATTTGGAGCATATATTGCCACTAACAATGTTGTGCTTATTTTTGGTTCATAGTTATTTCAACCATTAATAATCTTCTTTCCTCATTTTCAAAAATCTGGATTGTTTTTTAAATATATAATGCTACCCCTCTTTTACTTTGAATGGCAAGTGTTGTATATAGTATTCCCAATTTCTTTGCTCCAATAGATATTTATGCTCTTTCTTAATATGAACTTCTTATAGACATATAATCTCTAATTTTAGTTTTTCTAATTTGTTAAATATTCTTCTTCTTTTATATTCACTGATATTACTTTTACTTCTTCCATTTTTACTTGTTTATTTGTTTAGTAGATCTAGTCACTTGTTTCTCTTTGTTCTTTTATCTCTTTGACTCTTGCCCCTTCTCTCAATGCTCTTTCCTGCTTCTCTGTGGGAAGTAAGGTCTCATCCCCAATTGTCAGTGATGGTACCAGCTGACTATACCGGGATGCCGGAAGCCACAGCCACTCGGTCTTGGAGGGGTTGAGTCTGAGTTTGTTTCTCCCCATCCAGATCCGCACGGCCTCCAGGCAATGGGACATCACAGTAAGGGTATCATTGGGGTGGTCCAGGGTGGAGATGTATAGCTGTGTGTCATCAGCATACTGATGAACACTCACCCTGAAACCACGGATGATCTCGCCTAGTGGTTTTACATAAATGTTGAACAAAAGGGGTGAGAGGACTGACCCTTGCAGCACCCCACAAATAAGGTGCCTCGAGGTCGACCTCTGCCCCCCAGCCAACACAAACAAATTGCCTGTATCATGCTTTTTAATTCCATGTTGGTTTTGTCTTGTTGCATTGTTGTTTCTGCTGCTTTTTGTGCTGTGGAACTTGGTGCTGCTGTTATTGATGGTGATGATAAATGCTGTGGTTGCTTCTTCATTTTAGTCTTTACTTTCAAATTGCCCAATTTTATAATCCAAATTTCATAAATCAATATTTATAATCCACGTTTACCGTCGTGGTCACCACAGATCTTCAGGTTCTTGATACCCTAATCCATATATTTAAAAAATAATATTAACAAAACCACACACTAGTGTTCCCCCTAAAGGGAAACTGAAATAAGAAAAAAGAAGGAAAAAGAAAAGAAAAGAATATCCAGGCAGTGGAAGAAAAAAGAAAGAAAAAAACCCACACCACCAACTACCAATTTTTTTTTAATAATCCAGAAACAAAATAAGAAATCCAAAAGTCAGCTAAAAAATATAAGAAACCCAACTATAAAAAAGAGAGTAAAAAATGTAGGCGAATAAAAGATAAAAATCTGATTATCAAAATGCACTAAAAAACAATAAGTAGACAAAAAAAGAGTAATTATCCCAAATACAAAATATTAAATGTCAAGAAATGCAAAATCCAAAAAAGGAAAGAAAAAGGAAAGAAAAATACAATATCCAAATTTTAGCTTTTCCACATTTCAGGTTTTAAACAGAAAAAAAAAATAGAGGAAAGGAAGAGAAAAGATCCAAAAATTTGTACTCCAGATAGTGAGCAAAAATATCAGCAGAAAAACAATTCCAATAAAGTAGTCTTTGAACTATTATTCAGTTGTTAAATCTTTTTTCTTCTTCTTCCCCTTCTCCTCTTTTACTCCCACTGAGTCATAAAACAGTTTATCTCAAATGTTGCTCAAGGTCATTCTTTGTTCATTCCACACTTCCAAAAAAAGGGGGGTTTCACCACTAGATGGCAATGTATACCTTCACAACTTAGTTTCACTGATCTAAAGTCTATTCGTTGGGACTTAGATCTTTCCAGTTTCTAGTTTAAAGTCCCAAAATCATTCGTATTTCAATCTTAATTCACTCTGCCCAATCTGCTTTCTGTTTATTAATCAAAATCAGTTCATATTCTTTGAAAAAATTAATTTTTATATATGGCCAGCTCTTATGTCACTGCTGATCCGAAAAGGGGGAGGTAGCCAAGTATTCACTTCCTCCCCTTTCGCTGTTGCTGTTCCTTTTTGTTCTAATTATTTTTTTTTTAATAGTTCAGGTTATCTCTTAAAAAGTATAAGTTTTATTTCCAAGACAACAATTCCTTTCTACCCAGAAGTTATGTCTTGTTTCCTCTTTCTTCCCTTCACTCGTGACTGCTCCAGCTTTGTGACAGCTCTCAATGGCTGTCTTCCCAGCTGTAGAGTTGAAGGCTCTTCGCTGGTGCTACCGGGAAGTTGCGGATTCCCTGTCCACACCAGCCTGTGCCCTCTTTCTTCACCGACCCTACATGTCGGCTATGGTTCCCTATGAACTCCTAAAACAGCTGAGACATTGACACTCACTCCGGAGCCCCAGAGTTTGCATTGTTCTGCTAGTCGCAAGCCACGGCCCTCCCCTAGTCTTTCATATTTTCTAATGGTGCACATATCGCCATTATCATTGCATCCATACACCTTGCTCAGTGGTGAAATGTAAAATTTGTTACTACCAGTTCTGTGGGCATGGCTTGGTGTGTGTGTGGGTAATATGACTGAGTAGACGTGGCCAACTTTTTTTTTTCTTTTAAAACCATTTTTTCTACAACCTCTTTGGCTGAAGAGGTTGTTTAAAAAATGCTTTTAAAGCCTCTGACGATCCCAGCTGACTTGCCTGATCGGCAGAGGCTTTCTTTTTTTAAAAAAAAGCCTCTGATGATCCCAGCTGAGCTTCATGATCATCGGAGGCATTTTTTTTTTTTACTTTTAAAAGCATTTTTTTCATCCAGAGGTTGTAGAAAAAATGCTTTTAAAATTTTTTTAAAAAGCCTTTGATGATTGCGCGGCTCAGCTGGGCAATGGGCGGAGCAGGGATTTTTGCTACTGGTTCTCCGAACCACCCACCTCCATCGCTACTGGATCAGACGATCTGGTCCGAACTGGGAGCATTTCACCCCTGACCTTGCTGCTGTCCATCATCTTCACTTTTCTTCCAATTTTCTAGTCTGTTATGACTTCTTAAGGAGCTGATTCTTAATATAATGTATCCAAAATATATTAATTTGAACTAGGTTTTTTTTTTTGTTTCTAGGGAGAACTCTAGACTTATTTTTTTAATGATGCAGTTGTTTGCTTTCTTACTACTATTTGCATGATATAGTTTGTGTTCTTTCTAGCCTACTTCTTCAAATGAATCAATATTCTTTCTATTCTGCTTTTGCAAAATTTAGCTTTCACTTCTATAAGATATAATGTTGCCTACATAATTCTGATTTTTGATGATTGGCATATACCATGTCTGAACATTTGTTTAAAGACTTCTTCATTACATTACCAATTATTAATTTATGTCATACTGCTTGATTGCTGGTCCTTTTCTGTTGATGATCAAAACTAAAAGACAGAAGTTACACACCAGTTCAATTCATTGTCAGTGCTAAGACTGGTTTTTGTTCCTGTGCTCATTAGTTTGATCTTCTTTATATTTAATCTTAGCTTATTTTTTACTATGTTCCTTGACATTTTTTACTAAAACTTCCTGATCATATGTATATTCAGCTATCAGAGTAGTCTAATTGATGTTTCTTCTGCCAATTTAAAACAAGGCTCAACTTCTTTTGGTATAGTTTCACACAATATATATTCATAATATACTGTATATTGAATAAATATACAAACTTATTTCATTCGTGTGTCATCCTGGAGCCTATTTTACTATGTTCTGCTCAGATTATGGGGTTTAGTCTTGTGTATAGATTTTGGAGATTGGTAAATATCTGGCAAAACTAAGTGGGTACCTCTTGAATACTATTGGCAGTGACAAAATCCCCATCAGTCTTTCTTGGCATTGGCTTTTCTTTTCTTCTGGGCAGTCTCTACCATTTGTTTTTGATAATCTGCTTTCTTCCATTTCTTGGTCTTTGGCAATTTCTTTTCATATTCATTCTTAATAAGTTTTTTGACTTCATTCATCCCAGAATTCCTCTGGTTCCATATCATATGAGATTCAGAATTTCAAAATATTTTCTGTCAGTGTAATTATGAGCTGGGAAAGCCATAACAACAAGTCAGCCCAAGGGAACTATTTGGTGACTGAGAGCCATGTCATACAGCTGGGAGTCTGGGCATGGCTTAGCTTGACTGACCTCTCTCTCTCTCTCTCTCTCTCTCTCTCTCTCTCTCTCTCTCTCTCT
>WNWU01013410.1:2274710-2297128 GCA_012654045.1 Ptyas mucosa | reverse complement strand
TCTCTCTCTCTCTCTCTCTCTCTCTCTCTCTCTCTCTCTCTCTCTCTGTGTGTGTGTGTGTGTGTGTGTAAGATCACTTCTGTGATTATATAGATTCTGTGTTTCTGGATTCTGAGTTCTGGTTCTGGCTTCCTGCTGCATGGGTATTGTATACATGCATCATGCTTTATATTACTTTATATAAAGAAGTTTCTTTTATACATTAATCCTGCGGAATTTTTTACTTGTGTGATGGTTGGATTGCTGCAGACTCTAACAGGTTGTAAGGTCCAGAGCACACCAAGCACATAGTAAGACTGAACTGTAATTAAGCAGAAGGTGTTATAAGGAAAAGAGAACAAGGCTGAGAAGGCTTGCAGGATGGCTGTTGAGTTCAAGGAGAGCTGTCTGCCTTGATTAGGACAGAAGAATTATATTATTTGGCTGCAAAAATGGAATGCTTCCTGAAGGCTAAGGAGCTCTGGGATATTGTCATTAATCCACCCCAGGCACCATTAGCAGCAGCGGATCAAAGGCAGCATGATAAGGCACTAACCTATATCATCTTAAGTTTAGAAGATGAACAATTCTTGAATGATTTAAAAACTGCAAAAGAGGTTTGGCTGAAATTGAGAAGTATGCAGGTGAGTGCATCAGTATACAATATTGTGCAATCATTGAGACAATTATACAGAGCCCAGTTGCAACCACAAGAGACTGTGGAGAAGCATTTGCTGTATATGCAGACTTTATTTATTGAATTGGAACAGCATGGAATGCAGATTCCTGAGTCCCAGAATGTACTGTTGGTGTCTTGATGAAACATGGGACATTCTTTCAGCTGTTTTTGAGTGTAAATCAGAACAGGACTTAAGAATGGAAGCCCTTAAAGCCTGTTTGATTTCTGAAGAAAACATACCATTTTAGAAAAAGCCATGAGGAGAAATTCCTGAGGAGTGGGCCCAATGAGCAGAGAGAGAAAATTAAGGATATCTGTGGATATTAGATTACAGCCCAGCAAAGTTTTTCTAAAAATCAAGAAACAGGACAGCAACACCAGATGTGTTTCATCTGTGATGATAACTCTCATTTAAAGAAAGACTGTTTGCAAGGAAGAAAAACAAGAGATCGACAAGCTGTTGTTGCAAAAGTTAGCTATTGTAATAGCAGAGGCAAATGGTTAATAGACAGTGGGATTAATCAAACAATTGTTAATAATTCTAAATTGTTTTTCAGAAGGGATCCAGCTGGAGGAGATGCAGTAGCCTTAGCAAATGGCCAGAAGGCTAAAGTCACAGGAAAAGGCAGTGTGCTGATTCCATGTCTGGAGGAAAAGTTTAGTAACATATTATATTACTATAATATGTTATGTTATGTTATGTTATGTTATGTTATGTTATGTTATGTTACGTTACGTTATGTTATGTTATGTTATATATAGTAACATTAAATTTTATTGTACACATGTTGTGCATTGACAATAAAGGTTCTTGATTTGATGTGTGCCTGAAATGGAGCATAATTTACTGAGTGTCTCTAGTGTAGACAAACAAGTTTTTGAGACCACATTTGTAAATGGATGTGTCTCATAAAAAGAAATGGTAGTATATGTGCACAGGGCATAAAACAGGATAATCTTTATGTGTTGCAGGGACAAAAGGTTCAATGTGCCCAAACATTTGGAAATGTGCACATGATTCATGTGTTCATCTCTTGCATAGAAAGCTTGGCCATGCCAGCTTCAGAGTTTTGCAAAAGATGCAAAAGTTTGGAGAAGGGCAGTGGTGGGATTCAGCCAGTTTACACCACTTCAGGACAACCAGTTGTTAACTTTCTGAGAAGTTTGGTGAACTGGTTGTTGGAAGAAATCATTAAGTCAGAGAACCGGTTGTTAAATTATTTGAATCCCACCACTGGAGAAGGGTTAAACTTAAAAGGGTGTAAGGCATATTTGGACTGTGCAGTATGTAAGTCCAAGGCATTCCCAGTAAGCAAGAATAGCACAAGGTAGACAACAAGAGCTCTAGAGCTGGTATATGCAGATTTGGTGGGGCCAATGCAAGCCAGTTTGGGAGGAGCAAAGTATATGCTGGTCATTGTAGATGACTACAGCAGATTTGGATTCTGCTATTTACTAAAGAGTAAAATACAGAAACTTAAGCAATGGGTAAGCTTTGTAGAAAGGAGATATGAACAACAAATATGTCAGCTGCAAACTGACAGAGGTTCAGAATTCATGTCAACAAGTTTTCAACAATGGTCAGGACAGTTAGGAATAAAACACAAATGCACAAATCTGTATACAGCAGCTGAGAATGGTTGAGAGATGGAATTGTTGTCTTACAAACAATGAAGGACTCACTACTGGAGGATTCTGATCTGAGCAGGTCATATTGGGGTGATCAATAGGCTGTGGAGTTCTTCAATTAATGATACTCCATATACAGTGCTATATGGGAGAACGCCATCTCTGGCACATTTAAGAGTGGTTGGTAGCAATGCATGGGTGCGTATTCCAAAAGCAATCAGGAGAAAAGGCTAAACTTTTTAGTTCAGGTTTATGGGCTATGAGCCTGGCTCAAAGAGCTATTGCTTTAGCGATGGGAGCAAAATAATTGTTATTGCCAGGACTACTAGTTTTGCAGAACAAAATTGGAACAGAATTGATGCCAATTTTTGGAATGATCCACTTAGTGACAATGTCAGCGTTCAAGGAGGAGAAACTGAAAAAGAGCAAGAAAAGGAGTCAGGAAGAGTGAAAGCATAAGATTGGCACTAGCATTGGGAGTGGCACGGGGCGATAAAATTTGGCATTTTGATATAACCACAGCATTCCTCAATGTAGAATTAGAGGAAGAAATTTACATGATTCAAACACCAGGGTATGAAAATAAAAAGCTTGACACTGCATATAAATTGATCGAGGCCATTTATGGGCTGAAGCAGTCAGCCAGAAATTAGAATATGTGTTTAGATACAGCATTGAAGGATTCAAGAGTTGCAAGGCTAATGGTTGAATATATACTGGAAAGATACAAGGTGCGGATTGTCAATTATTAGCATATGTAGATGATCATTTGTAGATGATCTCTGTTTCATTGCAAAAGATCTGTCACAGAAAAAGGAATTTGCTAATCAATTAGAGAAAAAAATGGAATTAAAAGATTTGGGTGAAATACTAAACTATCTCAGGGTAGAGATACAAAAAACTGAGAAAGTTGGTTATGTTCTCAGTCAAAGAAGGAAAATTGAACAGCTGATGGACAGATACAACATGAAAGATTGTAATTCTGCTCCAACACCTATGAGCATATATTTTCACAACAATTTGGGTGAGGACAAATGTGAAGCCTGTGATCAAGAGATATATCAGTCTGCAATAGGGAGCTTGTTATATCTGTCACAGTGGTCCAGACCGGACTTAGCTTGTGCAGTAAGCATCTTGCTTTACTACTGCATCAACGCAATTGCATAGGATGGGTGTAAAAAGGATTCTCAGGTATTTGAAGTGAACTGTGAACTTGGGTCTTCAAATATAAGTCTCTGAAGAATTAAAATTAAAATGTTACGTTGACAGTTATTATGCCAATGATGTAAAAACCAGAAAGCCTAATTCTGGGATTGTGGCATTGTTTGGAGGGACTTTAATTGGTTGGAAGTCCAGAAAACAAACAACTGTAGCCATTTCTATGGCAGAGGCAGAATTTATCACTCTATCTGAACTTTGTTCAGAGGTAACTTGGTACATCCAGCTGTTAAAGGATTTAAACATAAAAGTAAATGAAGCTGTAACAGTGTTTGAGGATAATGTTGCTTGCATTAAAATGGCAACAGATGACAGAGTAAAGAATAGAAGCAAGCATGTGGATATTAAATATTGTAATGTAAGAGAGGCCATCAAATGTAAATTAATTAGCTTGCTTCACTGTTCTTCAGAAGACAATCTGGCAGATAAAATGACCAAGCCATTAGGTGGAGTGCATCATGGGAAGAATATTATGTTATTCGGTTTTATGTCTGTTCCAGTCATAAAGAGAGGACTGTCAGTGTAATTTTGAGCTGGGATAGCCATAACAACAAGTCAACCAATGGGAACTGTTTGGTGACTGAGAGCCATGTCAGACAGCCGGGAGCATCAGCTTTACTGATCTGTATATATATATATATATATATATATATATATATATATATATATATATGATTGTTTCTGTGATTATATAGATTCTGTGTTTCTGGATTCTGAGTTCTGGTTCTGGTTTCATGATGTATGGGTATTGTATACGCGCATCATGCTTTATATTACTTTATATCAAGAGGTTTCTTTTGTACATGAATCCTGCTGAATTATTTACTTGTGTGCTGGTTGGATTGCTGCAGATTCTAATGTTTTCTGGCATTCATCTTAAAAGCTCAAAATCGTATTGTGGAAATTGCTGGGCTTTTTGGTTTTTTTACTAACTTGACTTGTAATTTGAAAGTGAAAAGTTTATGTTCTGTTCATGGAGTTTATGTTAGTCTCTGCCCATGTTTTTGCTGTTATATATGAGTTTTGTATCAATAATATAAAATAGTTAATTTGATTGTTTGTATTGGATAATTGGATAATTTACATGAATATAAGTAACATCTATGTTGTTCAATGACTCTGTTAGCAATGAAAATATATGCATAGATATATGCATATAATCTGGCCTAAAAAGGCTGCCAAATTACATAATACATACTTTGAAGTTCCATTTAATAAAGTACAGTGATGAATGTAATTTAAAATTACCTTCATTTTTAAAAAATGGCATTGCAAAGACCAAGCCTCCAAAAAAATAAGTCAATCCATTATACTCAATTGCAGTTGTACTTTGTGATTGCAACAAAGATACGACAGGATGCTTCTCCTTGGTATTGGAAATACAAATTTGACTGTTTTTTTAAAAAGTAAAGTATTGTTTCTTTCTGCATCTTGAAAATTGTGGAAAATGTACCTGTGTGCATTGTTGGTTCAAACAGGAAATGTTCTTGTATTTATTGAAACAAGAATATATTTTTCTATAGCCAAATTATTTGCTAGTGAATTCAGGTAAGTCTGTTACTTTCAGTCTCTTCATGTTGTCTTTTTTTGCCATCATATAAAGCATCATATAAAGTTGTAAAGCCATAGTATTGCAGTGGCATGATGCATAATTTTCATGAGTGTTTATGTCAAACCTGTCCCAATTCAATCCCTTAGGAAAGAAAAGCCTTCAATTCCATTTGGTTAAAACAAAGGATTCTTTTATTAAGGATGTTAAAGTCAAACCAGCTCTGAAGTTACCACACTCACTGGATACGAAAATAAGGTGTAGGTTTGCTCCCATCCCATCCCATCCCATCCCAGACCATGACCAGTCTGTTTCCAGCCAACCAGAGCTCATCAAAATGTTTTGAGAAATCTGAGATGTTTGAGAGGTAATCCGCATATTTCTCAGAGTACCTGGCTGTGGGATGGTGATACAACAGGATCCAGCTTCTCTGGTCCTTATCACCTGTAATTCCCTCTTTCAAATTTCCTATCATGTGCACAGAGGCTTTATTGCCCTTTCATCCTTTGCCCCTTCTTCTTTTTGTGGCAGGATGCCTCAAACCAAGCCAGGCAAAGCTGACATTCTTTCCCCCCTTGACAGAGACATTAGTCCTGCAAAAGAAAAAAGAGAGGGAAGGGAGAGATACACAACATTTCTCAATTAGTAAACTGTTCAATGTGGCTTATCTGGATATCGGTCATGGAATTTTTAAAGCAGTTTCTGAAGGGGGAAAGTCTTTCCAGACTATCTAATTCTGGGTTTTTCCCCAATGTATGCAAAAGTCCAAAATGTCTTTGACTTCAAAGTGCTGCTCTCCCTCGATCATAAATGGGGTCAGGAGGTGGTTGCAATTCAGGATGCTAGGAAGATGTCATTTCTGGCTTCAGTAGGCTACAATGAAATACCAGGTATACACGTCTGAGTGTTTTGGGCAGCTCAAGTTCTACAGCTATTAGATTAATAATCCTCTTGATAGGGAAAGGCTTTGGGTCCATTTTTTTTTTATAGTTGTCTAGCTTGTAGGAATTTGGTAAAGAGACAGACCTTCTCTCCCTCCTTAAAGTCCTTTGGCTTGATGCACTTTTCATCAGTTTGTTTTTTTGTATGCTTTCATCCAAAGCTTTTCTCATCACTGGCCAGGTGTTCTATAACTGTGCAACCCAATCTTTCAGTGTTGCAGTCAATAGGGCAGCTTGAGGATAGCTACAAAGTCTTATCTGTGGTCACTTTAAATGGAGTGAACCCGGTGCTACTGTGCGCTGAGTTATTGCAGGCGGCCTCCATGAAAGGGAAGAGGTCCATCCAACAGTCCTGTTAGTAATTAATAAAACACTTGAGATACTGCTCCAGGATACCATTGGCCCATTCACCACCATCCCAACTCCTATTAGTAGCATGATAATGCAAGAAGCTGAGTCCCTGAGTGGTCCCCAAATGTTTTAGGAACTCCTGCCAAAGCCGCAAAATGAATTGGACTCTGCAATCTGAGATTATTATTTCAGGAGCACTGTGCAGCTGATAGACACGCTGCGTGAATAGTTTAGCCAAAGTGCTCGCTGAGGGGATTTTTTGACAGGGTATAAAGTGCACTTGCTTAGAGACCAGATCAGTTATCACCCAATCACTGTATTTCCCAAGCTTTCAGGCAGTTCTATAAGTCCACTGATACCTTTTCCATGGGGCTTTGGGCTTTGCTACTGGCTGGGAAAGCCCGGGTATTTTCCTTTGTTGCCTTTTGTCAGAGGCACAAATGGGGCAGCTAGCCATATAGTTCTCTTTATCCTTTTTCAGTGACAGCCACCAAAATTGCTGCATGATTAGGTGCAGGGTTTTTACGAAGTCAAAATGCCCCACCACTTTTGAATCATGGCTTTTTTGTAGAACGAATAATCATTGGCTTTGTGGGACATATAGTTTGGCTCCCACCCAAGCTAGACCATCTTGCATTGTACATTCTCCCTTGTGCATTTGGAACCACTTATCCTCTTCCAAAGCTGCCTTTAGGGTACCCTTAAATCATCAGCTAGCTGGCTTTTCATTTTGGCTTGTGCCGGGTGGTGACTGGAGCTGCCTGGAGGGAATGACTGGTTTAATCACCTCCGGCTTTGAACTACTGCATTGCGGCAACCTGGATAAAGCATCTGCTAGAAGGTTTCTCTCCTCTGGGAGGTATCTTAATGTGATGTTGAATCGGTTAAGTATTGGACCCTGCAAGCCTGTTTGGGTGATAGTGTCTAGGGGCTTTTCAAGGCTTCTATGGTCAGTCAAATGGGGTTTTCCTCCTTCTAGAAAATGCCTCCAAGTTAGGAGCATCCAGCTTCCCACCCATTTTTTTAAATTTTCCACTTATTCTTTTTCAATCTATCCTAGTTGTAGCAGTCTTTTCCTCAAGCTACTTGCTTCTTATTTTTCTCATATCTTTTTCTCATGCTACATTTTCATCACAGGCAGATTGATAACTTCCCTAGATTTCAAACTGGGAATTATGTTTTTTAAAAACTGAATACTCTGAACTATGCCAACTCAGCCAGTTACTGTTAGTAGTTTCAGCATCAAACTATTATATGAGTTAGGTAGTGTTGCAAGTTTGGGCTGCCGAATATCACTTGGCAACTGTTGGGTGATCAGGGGCTTAACAAAAGAGATTAATATTGCTTTATGGATCAAGATTTATCTCTACAGTTTTAGGAAGTTTTGGTTTTCAGCTAATGAGAAGGTCCTTGAAGTAATACTGGCACTTAAATTGGGACTAGAACCTGATAATGGGTTATTTTTATGCTTTTATTTTTTAAACTGAATTCAAGAGGAGGATTAACAAGTGATGTTATCTGCTTTGGGTGCCAGTTTGCTTCCCAGATGCTATCCTTATAAATAAAGAGATGCTACCAAAACCAATGCAGATTTCCAGAATCTAGTATGCTGGATTTAAGGCAACAGAGCCAACAAAGAGACCTATACTGGATTTTGCTATCCCATCAGATAAAAGGGGATGGTAATAAGCACAAACTAGTTTTGAACATTCAGTTAAATGAATGTTGAAATGTTGAATAAATATGAAAATTAAATGGAGCTCTTTTGTTGCAAATTTCTGTAAAATCAAACTTTCAAATAGATGAGCTCAGATTGATTCTTAGCAGCTTAATTCAGACACTTGATGTACGTTACTCTCACAGTATATGGAAATATTCTATATATAGAATGAATGAAATCTCATTTATTTCTGCCATCACATAAAATACTGCAACATTCTTTCTCTTTTTTTAAATCCCCTGGCACAGAAAGAGTTTTTGATTCAAAAACTGTGTGTGCCACTGTGTGGTCTGAACAGCCATTAAATATTGATCCTTCCATTTATGTAAAAAATGCATGAGTCATAGAACAGCCTTTGCAGGATGATAAACACAAAAACTCATTTAGCCACCTTTTATTTTATTCAAATTGGCAATAGACGTACTTATCTAGGGCAGATCAAGCTAGCAAGAGGGCATTTTTCTTGGGATCGGAGCCATGCATATATTATATTCAATCTGCTATAGAAAGCAGTGTTTAGAAATAGTTTTATATCTTGCTTTTTTTTTTTTTTTGGAGTGGTATCTGCCATCTTTCTCCAGGTACATATATGAATATTAAGCTAGTTCAATAGGCCTCTGTTTCAATTTCCCAAACCCATCCAAAGGGTTTTGAAAATGCTGTGCCTTTAGTTTATTCTTTTGCTTGGAACAATGATGGCAAGCTGGGAACTTAAAATGAAGCACTCCATGATTAACAGAGAGTTCAATCAATCAATTACTTAGTTGTTGTTATCGCCGCAGAGCAACAGCTCTTTCTGAATTAACCAAAACATCCTTCCACACTCCTGCTATACTTATGGGGTTGCCCTTTTCCTCTTTATGTCTCTGCTTTTCCAAACTCAACATTGTGCAAAAATTCCAAGCTATGAATATGATATGAAAACTGTCTGGCTGTCAAAATGCCACTCTTCCTGCAGTTAAGTTCCCAGTTAAAACTATAATGATGGAATGACGCTATAGTTTGGCTTTAGTATTGGGAACACTCTTTTCCCAATACTGATACAGAATTCCATGTGTGTCAGAGATGGGCAGGGAGAGAAAGCACAGGTAGTCCTCAGTTATGACTACAATTCAGTCCAATATTTCCATTGTTAAGCAAGACTGTTGTTAAGTGAGTTTTGCTCCATTTTACATTTCTTGCTATAGTTGTTAGGTGAATCAGTGCAGTTTTTATGTTAATAACACGGTTAAGTGAATCTGGCTTCCCCTTTGACTTTTCTTCTCAGAAAGTCACGAAAGGTGATCACATGACCTTGGGACACTGCAATCATCATAAATATATGTCAATTGCCAAGCATCCAAATTCTGATCATGTGACCACGAGGATGTTGCAACGGTCATAAATATGAAAAATGTTTGTAAGTCACTTTTTTCAGTGCCATTGTAAATTTGAATGGTCACTAAACAAATATTTTGCCATTGGAGCTGGCCACAATTGGGCCAGAAGAAGGTGGGATGGTTTGTCAGAAGAAGATATTGTGGGTATATAAGAGTAGGGTACCAGAGCAGAGATGACACATTCGGAACAGAGAGATGTTCTTGGCTTGCATTACTGTTTAGCCTGTTTTTCCATAGAAGGAAAAAATATCATGGTATTCTTTATATTTTTCAAACCCACATGCTTTCCTTCAAATATTATCTGATAATCTGGAGAATGCAGATTATCTGAAGAATTTTTTACATATGTTTCATGCTGACTTATAGGTAAGCCTGAAAATTGTTTTATTGAAAAGAAGCTGACTAGTTTTATGCCAAAACTGCCAATGTTTGCTTATATATTTATACCAAATGATGATGGTTCTAGGGTTCCTAATAATGGTAATCCTCTGCTGGGTCTCATTATCATCACCATAAAATCCGTTCCACACAAGTCTGAGTGCATTTGGAGAGATTGTCCAGCTGGCTCCTTCAGCACAATAGGATTCTTAAGTGCATAGCAGCTTGTGGGTTTTGCCTTATTGAAATATAACATTAAAAGCTGGAAGGCTTATCTCATGATATTTTTCTATCAATTACCAATCCAGGCAAGAAGTCTTTTGTGTCCTTTCTCTGAAACAAATAATTATACCTTTTTTGATTTATGTCTTACTCTTTGCATATAGCCATTTTGTTCCCTCAACCTACTATTTTCACCAGCGTGTGAATTTGCTCAGCAGACTTCAATCGCTGTATTTCTAATTCCTTGTGCTTCCTTTCACTTCCCCAATTACTGGGGGTTTTATTTCATTATCTCTATGCCAGGACAAATAGAAAAAATACATCTTTCTTTTTAATTTTAATATTTGTAGGATCATGTCATTTTAGCAGAAAGAAAATTATATTAACATAAGGAAAAAATTGCAGCTAGGGCCGTGATGGCGAACCTATGGCACGGGTGCCACAGGTGGCACACGGAGCCATATCGGTGGGCACGCAAGCTCAGCTCCGGCACGCAATGCGTGTGCCAGCCAACTGATTTTCAGGACTTCTGGGCCCACCAGAAGTCAGGAAATACACTGTTTCCAGCCTCCGGAGGGCCTCTGGGGGGTGGGGAAGGCCGTTTTTGCCCTCCCCAGGCACCTAGAAAGGCTCTGGAGCCTGGGGAGAGCAAAAAAATGGGACTACCGGGTCCACCGGGCCCTCACGTGCCAAAAGCAGGGGGAGCACGGGGGGGCAGGGCACATAGAATTATGGATGTGGGCACACGTGTGTGTGACCCCACCATGCTCCCCCCACTGTTGGCACACAATGGCAAAAAGGTTAGCCATCACTGAGCTAGGGGAATGGTTGAAGAAGAGGCAGCTTATTCCACAGCAAAAATGTGCAAGTGATAAATGTCTTAGAAGGGATCCTACCTAATTTCACTGGGGGGGGGGGGACTTTCATGACCTTTAAATACTAATTCCAAGCAAAAGCCACTAGTAACCAATCACATAAGGAGGTAGGGAGTAAAGAGAAAGAAGAAATAAAAAGAAAAAAGAAAAACACAATGAAGTAAAGAGTAATGAAAAGGATTTAAATCCCAGTTACAAAGTAGGAGATATAAAAAACACACCCAAGACCCATAAAGCCTGTATGCTAATGTTCAAAATTTAGGAAACAAACAGGGTGTAATTGAAGTATTAGTACATGAAGGAAGATATGATATTGTTGCCATTAGTGAAACTTGGTGGGGTGAAACTCATGTCTGGAATGTACTGATGGAAGGATATAAACTATTCAAAAGAAAAAGAGCTAACAAAGAGGAGGTGGAGTTTGCATTAGATATAAAAATCACTACATCTCTACAGAAATACATAAAAAATGAAACCTCCTAGAATCCATATGGGTCAATATAAAAGGGAGAAAAAATGACACTGCTAAGGCATATACTACAGGCCACCCAACCAAGTAGAAGAAATAGTTGAACTTTTTGCTAATCAATTAACAAATGTATGTAGGAAATATACCAGTGTAGTAATGGGAGACTTTAACTACCCTGATATCAACTGGAACACAAAGTTTGCAGCAAGTGGAACACCAAACAGATTCCTGTTTCCAGATTAGTTGACAACTTTGTCATACAAAAAGTAGAGAAGGGAACTAGAGGTACTAGACTAGTCTGTACTGGAGAGGTACTGGAGAGGTACTGGGCTGGACTGGATCTAATTCTTACTAATAGAGAAAAAGTGATAGAGGAAGTTGACGTTGCTGGAACCTTGGGCAAGAGTGATGACATCATATTGGAATTCAATATAATGCAAACACAAGAAACAGAATATAATCCAACCAGTGTTTTAAACTCTAAAAGAGCTGATTTTAACAAACTCAGAGCCTAAGCAAAATTGCATGGATAAAAATCCTGAAGAGGAAAACAACTCAAGAAGCACGGGAAACTATGAAAAATATGATCATGAAAGCTCAGTCTAACACAATACCATTGAAAAAGAAAAACAAGAAATTCAAGAACAAACCACCATGGTTGCACAATATGTCTCTCATAAACTAAAAAACAAAAAGGATAAAAAATGGAAAGAGGGACACTTAACTAAGGCAGAATATCAGCAGATAGCCCGAATCTGCAAATATGAACTTGGGAAAGCAACTGGGAATGAACAAAGGCTTGAACAAAAGTCAAACATAAGTTTCTTTAAATATATAAATAAGAAGAAAAAAGTAAAAAAAACAGTTGGTCCACTAAAAAGAGAAGATGGCAAGGAAGTAGCAGGCAGTAAAGAGAAAGCAGAGCTGCTTAACTCATTCTTTGCATCAGTTTTTAGATGGAAAGAAACTATAGCCCAGCCTACCCAACCTGTCATAAGTATAAAAGACAAACTAGAAATAAAAATTAAAATAAGCAAGAAAATGGTAAGAGAACACCTATCTGACCTTCAGGAATATAAATCATCAGGACCTGATGGATTATATCTCAGCGTTCTGAAGGAGCTGGCATATGTTACCTCAGAACCATTGTACCATCTCTTTAAAGAATCCTGGAACATCAGGGAAATACCTGAGAATTGGAAAAGAGCTGATGTGGTTCCCATCTTTTAAAAAGGGGAAAAAACCAGACCTAGGAAACTACAGATCAATCAGCCTAACATTAATACCTGAGAAAATAGTGGAAAAGATAATAAAAAAACAGAACTGCCAACTTCTCCAGCGAGGCAAGAAACGGCAGTCAGAGTGGGGATTCGCCCAGTCCAGCATGTGACCGAGTCTGTCAAATGAAAGACTCCGCCCTCTATCGCCCAGTTCTTCGACTCGGTCTTAGCTGACGGACATGTCTCCCGGCTAAGACTCTGACTCATTCGGCTTTCTGCTCAATTTACCCAATTCTACCGGCTGGTAATTCCTGCGGCAGGCTCGTCATCGCCTGCCTGTCAGAAGCTCCCCATTCGGGTGAGTTTTGCCGCGTTTAAAAGGCCTTTGCCTAGCGGCCTCCCTCGGCTGGAGCGGCTGCTCGCCGAGTGTTTAGTCGCGCTTAAAGCCTGCAGGCTAGCGACTTCAGCGGCAGTTGTTTACCCACCCGCTCGCCGCCCCTCTCCTGCTCAGCTCGTGGAGACATCGGGGGATCGGACGGCTTACTTTCGCGCCTAGCGCAGCCTCCGACTTAAGCCAAGATGGCAGCCGCCATGCGGTCCGGCGCGGGAGCGCCCGGCGGCTCGGCACAGCGTCGGTGCCACAGCAGCGATCCCATTGAGGGGTCTTCTGCATCCTTGCCCCCTCCGCCCAAGAGGACTTGGGCGAAGAATACCACAGCTGCCTCCTCCTCCTCTGTCTCATCCAAGGAAGAACAGAGGAGACATAAAGCCATTGAAAAAGCCTTTCTAAAGGCTCAGGCTCAGGCTTCTACCAAGGGCTCTGGGGCGCCTCCCCCATCTACCAGCCCCTCCCCCAGATCTCCCTCTTCACTGCGGGACCTCTCGCCCGATGTCCCTAGAGTTTCGGCGGGTGCCTCTCCACCTGATTCCCAGCTGCTGTTTCAGACCCTTCTGGATCTTGGGCAGCCTCAACAAGCCCCCAGGGTGGCTAATCTGGTCCCGGCCCCGGCTCCTACCCCAGAGGCCATGGCTAATACCCTGGAGGAGCTCATTGCCAGGGCTATTAAGAAGAGCCTGGCTGAGTGCATGCATCAGCCCTCGGCCCCAGCTCCATCCTCTGGGCCTTATCAACCTCAGCCCAGAGGACTAGAAGACCCTCATTCGGATCAGGAACGTTTGGATTCTCCTTCCTCGGCTGAGAATGTGTCTCCATCGGATGCAGACGATCCCTTGGACCAGGCCTGGTCCGATGATGAAGGCCTCGGGCCTGACCAGCCCTCCTTCATTGGACTGTTCAAACCACAGCTGTTTCGCTCACTCTTGTATAAAGCCATCACTACAACTCGGCTAGGCACTCCTCCTTCTTCCACTGGTTCTTCATCGGTCTCCGATCCGGTGGCTGCCATGTTCCAGGAGCCCACAATCGACCCTGAAACTGTGCCTGCTCCAAAACTGTTTACTGACGTCTTGCAACGCCAATGGAATCTCCCGGGGGCGGGCCCCAGTCCTAACGGGATAGACAAGCGTCTTTGCAATTCTGCTGCCCCTCTCGCAGATCTTCTCCAGCTGCCTACAGTGGATCCACCAATTGTGGCTTTAACGGACAGTTCCCACCCAACTGGCCCTCCTGAAGACTCCCTCCGGCCGGAGGACAAGAGGGCGGAGAAAACTCTACTCAAAGGCCACCTCGCCACAGCGTGGTCCATCCGGGCTTCCACCTCCGCCTCATTTTTCAATAGAGCAGCTTTGCTCTAGATCAAGCAGCTTCAGGCCCATCTGCCCTTGTCGGACAGCCGCTCACACCAGGATCTAAACAAGATTGCTGCCGCCCTCGAGTACTCGGCCGATGCGACTCTTAATTCCACCAGGTTTGCGGCCAGGGCTTTGGATTCCAACGTGACGTCTCGCTGCCTTTTGTGGCTCTGCAATTGGCAGGCGGACATGCGCAGTAAATGGCAGCTCGCCTAGGCCCCATATGCAGCTGGCAACCTTTTCTACTCTGCTCTAGATCCTCTCCTGGTGGAAACTCGGGACAGGCGCAAGATCCTCCCTCACTCTCGTCGGACCAACGCTCGTTTCTCCTCATCTCGGTTCCAGTCCTTTCGGACCTCCAGCTCACCCTCGTTCCAGCCTCGATTCCAACGACCCTTTCCTTCCAGACAGCAGGATTCCCAGGTTATACAGGGACCCAGATTTCCCTTCCGCCGTTCCCCTCGTGGGGGGAGGGGACGTTTCTCCCGCAGATCCCGCTGATCCTTCCTCCTCTCCTATCAGGGGACGTCTGTCCCTTTTTCTTCCTCAATGGGAGAACTCTATTGGGGATGCCTGGGTTCTTAACACCATCACCCAGGGTCTTTCCTTAGAGTTCACCTCCCCTCCCCCTCCTCGTTTTCTGTCCTGCCCAGTTCCCCAGGACAGGACCAAATGCGCCCTGGTCTCGGCTGCCATTGACCACCTCTTCCAAATTGCAGCCATTGAGAGGGTCCCCCCCTACCCAACAAGGGTTTTATTCCCACCTTTTCATCGTTAAAAAGTCTTCTGGTGGCTGGCGAGCCATTTTGGATTTGAAGGCTTTGAACCGGCACATTAGATATCGCCGGTTCAAGATGCAATCTTATTTTCTATTTTGGAATCCATCCATCCCTCCGATTTTCTTTCTTCCATCGATTTAACGGAGGCTTACCTCCATGTCCCAATCTTCCCCAGCCATCGCCAATTCCTTCGTTTTACTTTCAAGGGCTCTCACTACCAATATAGGGCCCTGCCCTTCGGGCTATCTTCAGCCCCTAGAGTATTTACAAAGATTATGGCCTCCCTCGTGGGACACATTCGTTCCCGGCCCATCCGTATCCTATTTTATTTGGACGACATTTTAGTCCTTTCATCCTCCCTCTCATCTGCTCAATCCGATCTTGCTACAGTTCTCTCCTCCCTACAAACCCATGGGTTTTCGATTAATTGGGCTAAAAGTCACCTATCTCCCTCCACACGCATCGTTCACTTGGGAGCCCTTATTGATACCGTTGACTCTTTAGTCTTCTTTTCGCCCAACCGTCAAACCAGTCTGCGGTCTTTGGCCCTCAAGATCCTGCATGCCAGGTCGGCATCCGTTCTCTCTCTTTCCTGCCTTTTGGGCAAGATGGTGTCCACCTTTGGTATTACACCTTGGTCTCGGTTGCACAGCAGGGAACTCCAATGGCTCCTGCTGCCCTTCCAAAGGGCCCACCACAACACCACCTTGCTCCGGATTCAGCTTCCTTCCCCAGTTCTCCGCTCCCTACCTTGGTGGACCTCGGCCGCTTTATCTCAAGGCTCCTACTTCAGGGAACCTCAGTGCCTCACGTTGACCACGGATGCCAGCCTGTCGGGATGGGGGGCCCACCTCCTCCATCACATGGCCCAGGGGCAGTGGTCTGCCCAGGAAGCCTTTCTAAGCATCAACCTGTTGGAGCTACGGGCCGTTCGACTTGCCCTCCTGTATTTCTGGGACCTGGTGGAGGGGACAGACGTATTGGTCCTTACTGACAATACCACCACCAAAGCCCACATAAACAAACTCAGGGGCACCAGGTCCCGCGCACTGATGGACGAGACTCTTCTACTAGGTCTCTGGGCCAAGAATCACCTCTCTTCCATCAGGTCTGCCCACATCTCGGGGACTACGAACACACAGGCGGACGCCCTCAGCCGGGGGCTGATCGACCAGGGGGAATGGTCCATCCCTTCCTCCCTATTTCAGGAGATTGCGGTCAGGTTTGGGACCCCAGTTCTGGACCTCTTCGCCTCGCAAACCAATCATCAGGTTCGCCGCTATTTCTCCCGGTACCTGGATCCACAGGCAGAAGCAGTGGACGCTCTCCGCAGCCCATGGCCTCCCGGCCTCCTTTATGCCTTCCCTCCCCTCCCTGTCATCCCCCGTGTGATCAGGAAAATGCTTTCCGAGAGGGCGGAACTCGTCTTGCTGGCCCCGCATTGGCCGATGCGGCCATGGTTTGCGGACTTGAAGTCCCTGTCCGTCGCCCCTCCATGGCGGATCCCTGCCTCCAGACTCCAATTGTCCCAGGGATTGATCATCCATCCGGACCCGGCCTGGCTCCACTTAACCGTCTGGAGGTTGAGCGGTGCATCCTGACGGCAGCCGCAGTACCCCCTAGGATCGCCTCCACGGTCCAGGCCGCCCGCTGGCCCTCCACGGCACGCATATACGAGGCTACTTGGCGGGCCTTCTCTTCCTGGTGTTCTTCAGTTCCAGTACCTCCCACGTCGGCGTCCATCATCAACGTGCTGTCCTTTCTTCAGGATGGTCTTGACCGGGGGTTGGCTCCAAATACCTTGCGCCACCAGCTCGCGGCCATCTCTTCTGTCCTCTCTTGCGGATCTTTGGAACCAATATCTAGGCATCCTGTCATCCGAAATTTCCTTCGAGGAGCAACGAACCTATGTCCTCCGACCATTCACAGGTTCCCCACCTGGAGACTTAACAAAGTCCTGACGGCTCTCATGTCTCCTCCATTCGAACCTCTCCGCGAGATTTCCCTTCGGTTCCTTTCCTTGAAGGTCTCCTTTTTGGTGGCGATCACATCCGCCCGCCGCATTTCCAAACTAGCGGCGTTATCAACTAGAGCGGACCTCTGCATCTTTCATACGGACAGGGTGGTCCTTCGTCTTGACCCAGCCTTCATGACCAAGGTTAATTCACCCTTCCATCGGGCCCAAGAGCTGGTCCTCCCAGACTTTTGCCCTCGCCCAACTCATCGGCTAGAATTCTCATGGCACACTTTGGACGTCTGTCGGGCCCTGAAAGTTTACATCGCCCGTACAGCACCCTTTCACAGGACTGAGGCTCTATTTATCGCCTTTCACCCAGCGTCCCTGGGTTCCAGGGTTTCCAGCTCCACCTTGGGCTGCTGGCTCAGGGTGACAATCGCCTTAGCTTACCGCCATTTAGACGCTCCTATTCCTCATCACATCACGGCTCATTCGACCAGGAGCGCCTCCACCTCCGCTGCCTGGTCGACACAGGCACCTCTTGAGGAAGTCTGCAGGGCCGCTACATGGACCAGCCTGAGTCCTTTCATCAGACATTACCGAATCGATGCCTTCGCTTCCTCCGACGCCACCTTCGGCAGGAGAGTTCTGCAGTCGGTACATACCCCTTGAGGGTCACCGGACCTGTCTACTCCCACCCTGAGGGACATCAAGCTTTGGTATGTCCCCACTCTGACTGCCGTTTCTTGCCTCGCTGGAGAATGGATGTTGGTCTTACCTGATACGTCCCTTCTCAGCTCAGGAAGAAACGGCAGTCAGCCCCGCCCTTCTATCGGTCCGGTGGTGGGCTGGGTGGGGTGGCATTCTAACTCTTTCTCGTTCCAGGGAGACACGTCACTTGAGTCTGCTGCTTCGTCCTCGCCGAAGAACTGGGCTCTAGAGGGCGGAGCCTTTCATTTGACAGACTTGGTCACATGCTGGACTGGGCGAATCCCCACTCTGACTGCCGTTTCTTCCTGAGCTGAGAAGGGACGTATCAGGTAAGACCAACGTCCAATCTAGAAACGAGTAAAGTAATAACTAAAAGTCAGCACGTATTTGTTAAAAACATATCATGCCAAACTAAAACAGATCTGTGAACATCTAGAAATAAATAAAGCTATAACTACCATGTTTCCCTGAAAATAAGACCTATCCCGAACATAAGCCCTAACTTGACTTTTACATGTGCATCCAATATAAGCTCTACCCCAAAATAAGCCCTGTTTAAGACCCCACCCACTCCATTGACCTTGGTTGCATGAGGTAGGGCGAGGGACATGGGTAAAAGTCAATTTAGGGTGGGGATAGGGGCAGTGGTGGGATTCAGCCAGTTCGCACCACTTCGGGAGAACCAGTTGTTAACTTTCTGAGCAGTTTGGCAAACTAGTTGTTGGAAGAAATCATTAGGGCAGAGAACCGGTTATTAAATTACTTGAATCCCTCCACTGGATAGGAGGTGGAGCTGCACCATGTGCCCCATACCCACTTACATTAGGACAGTTGCAGCCAGGCCTCCTACACCCCGCACCTGACTCGTCTTGCCAGCCCAGTTCTTCTGCAGCCACTTGCCATCACTTACACGTGTCACCTCCAGCCTCCATTTCATGTCAGAGACCTTCAGGAAAGGCCTTTGCAATCAAGAAATGAGCTCCAGATTGATGTGCAGAGCTCCCCCTTTCAGAACGCCTTGACAGACTTGAGCAATAGGCCCCATCCAACAATATGAAATTTAATGTGGAAAAAAGCAAGGTTTTACACCTAGACAGGACAAAGGTACAAGTACAGATTAGGCAAAACCTGGGTCAAAAACAGTAACTGTGAGAGGGACCTTGGAGTCCTAGTGGACGATCACTTAAACATAAGCCAGCAGAGTGCGGCAGCAGCCAAAAAAGCTAATACAAATCTTGGTTGTATAAACAAAGACATAGAATCAAAATCATGTGAAGTTTTAGCACCATTTTATGAAGCCTTAGTAAAACCACACCTGGAATACTGCATCTACTTTTGGTCATCACAGTACAAAAAAAATGTTGAGACTTTGAAAAAAAGTGCAAAGAAGAGCAATTAGGATTATTAAGGGCCTGGAGACAAAAACATATTAGAATGGTTGCAGGAATTGGGTATGGTTAGTCTAGAGAAAACAAGGCCTGGGGCGACATGATAGCAGTATTCCAGTATTTGAGGTGCTGCCACAAAGAGGAGGGGATCAACTTATTTTCCAAAGCAAGGCAAGAAACAATGGATGGAAACTAATCAAGGAGAGAAGCAACCTGGAGTTAAGGAGAAACTTCCTAACAGTGAGGACAATGGAATAGCTTTCCTTCAGAAATTGTAGGTGCTGGACATCACTGGGGGAAAAAAAGAAAAGACTGGACAGCCATCTATCTGAAATGGTATAAGGTCTCCTGCTTGAGCAGGGGGTTGGACTAGAAGACCTCCAAGGTCCCTTTCAGTTCTATTTTGATTGATTGATTGATTGATTGATTGATTGATTGATTGACTATTACAGGGTCTCTGCTAAAACCTCACAAAGTCTTTTATAAAAGAGTGTTGCAAAGATTAGGTCATATGAAGCTCATCAACTGGCAAAGTTCAGAATGTAAAAAGCTGGCTAAAACAGTGATCACAGAGGTTGTCTTTTTCTTACTGATACTTGAAACACCACAGAATGTTCAGCATTTTCCAGATGTTGGATTTACCCTATCATTTATATATATACATACATACATATGTACATACATACATATGCATTTATATGTATGAATGATAGGGTAAATCCAACATCTGGAAAATGCTATGTATATATGTATATGTTCTTTATATTCTTTTAAATATGTGCAGTATAATTCTTGACCGCTTGTAAAATAAGTTGATGGGAAAGAAGCACACAGAATCAGGAAATACGACAGGAGTTATAGCACAGGTAATGATAAAAGGATTAATATAAGGGTGGTCCCTTAAGCTATGGAATATTTGAAGTAAGACAGAAAGGGAACCAGGTGAGGAAATGTGAAATGTCCAACTTTCACTCTGCTAATTTAACAAGTTAAAAAATCCTTTCTGGTTTCTAAGTCTTATTTTATGAGTTTTTATAACCATCTTGAACATATTTTTACTGAATGTGATTTCTTCAGAAAGAAAATAGGCAGGAAGACATCAATTTCACAGAGAAAATAAAGAACATACATTTGTCTGATTATGCTGAAACAATCTAAGCAATTAGTATAAAAATGAGTCCTATTTTTATTCCACAATAAAAAGGCAGATGGCTTCATCTACAGAATGCATCCAGTATAGCAGCATATATTTAATTCCTAAATTTTATTCACAACTGAAACAGAAAAATTGTTATGTGCTATGTGTAGCTTCTATCTTTGATGACTTTTAAAGAGTATTTTCTAAGACAAAGTGAACTGTGCCCTTATAGTCTAATGTTATGCTGCATTTAAACATTGCACAATGTATTTGCTTTATTGTTCAAATATTCATCGCTGTCATTCATTTCATAACTGTATAACTGAATCTTTATTTTATTACTATATTTTCATTCCACAGGAACAAAAATGGAACATATGTTAAAAATATTTCTCCCCCTTGGGATATTTTTAATTTTAGGGGCTGCAATAACAATTTTTTCAAGTGTAGAAGATGCTTTGCTTGAAAGATGGAAAACACTTTATTTCTCATTTCATTCTTTTTAGAACCAGTGACTATTGTTGATTTTTTTTTAAAAAAAATCTAACTGAATAATATAGTGCCAGACTTTTTTTGGTATATGTAGGGCCAACTGTATATTGCATCATCTATTACCGCTCCTGTCAGAATTTCCTATGTTCCCTGTACTCAGAGTTAGTAGTTCTATATAAACATTTGCATTCTGAAGTTTTCTCCTTGGTTTAAGACAAATTAGGATGTCATGTTATTTCAGAGATTCTGATGTCCTGCAATTGATTTTTTTTTTAAAAAAATCCTCCAATCAATGAAGATCAGAAAATATATTAACCAGTAAAATAGAAAAGCCAGGTCCCATGTCTGCTGCCAAAAATTAAAAGTAATTGAGAGGAATAGAGGAATTATGTGGGTAATTGTGAGCAAGAACTACTTAAGTTTATGTTCATTGCCTAGAATTATTTTGGTCTCTTGATTTAGGCAAAGGGATACACTATAGATCACAGACAGATGTGCAAATCATTAACTATGGATTACTCAAGCACTCCCCATCTGTATTATAGTCACTGCATGTGCCACATTCTATGCCACTTTGTATAGATGCCCTTGGTTTGGAAGAAGTCTTCTGTGAAAAACTAGTATCATTTGTGAAGAAACACTATAAGGTTTTAGAATATTTCCACTGTATGTAAGTGAAGAAGATGCCAGAGAAAAAGCAGATCATGCTCATGCTACTCAGTTACCATTCTATCAGATGCTATAAATAGAATAGAATAGAATTCTTTATTGGCCAAGGGTGATTGGACACACAAAGAATTTGTCTTGGTGCATAAGGTCTCAATGTACACACAAACAGCAAAGTGATAAATCATAAATCATAGTTACAATTATTAATCATAAGATACAAACAACAAATGATAAATCATAAGATACCAATAGCAGAAGATAATAGGAAAGATGAGAAATGAGAAGATAAGAAGGATAATAGCAATACAGCCTACTACATGGTTAAATATCTTTAGGCCTAAGGTGCTGTGTCCATCAGTGTGTGTGTCTTCGTGTCTAATTGTTTTTGGGATGCAGTGCCCTATAGTGGTGTCCTGAGGGGAAAAGTTGAAACAGTTTATGTCCAGGATGTGAGGGGTCTGTAGATATTTTCTCAGCCCTTTTTCTGGGCCGTGCAGTATACAGATCTTCAATGGAAGGCAGACTGGTTGCAATTGTTCTTTCTGCAGGCCTAACTATCTGTATCTGTCCTGTTAGTTGCTGTACCATTACTATTGGTACTATCTTTTCTTTCTTTTGCCACAGTTCTTCTACTTGAGAGTGAAGGTGGGGCTGGCAGTATGGGATATGACATGCAATTATAGCAACATTCTTTTTGTAAGTGACTGCAACATTGGTGTGTGTATGAAAAGTTGGGCTTTAATCACACATTCAGACTTACCATCTTGGCTTTTGGTCCCCCTGCTAAAACCCCATTATTAGTCAAGAAACCCTGACTTTGAACAATATTTTTATTGTTCAAAGAAACTAAATTAATCAATTTAGCTGACTTGCTCTTGTTATAGAATTAAGAGATTGAGAGTCATCCCAAAGGGCAAACAGAA
>WNWU01013410.1:2238368-2274700 GCA_012654045.1 Ptyas mucosa | reverse complement strand
GAGGGCCCTTCAGTGGTCATCTAGCTGGACCCGCATTTCCTACTTTACTCTGGTTAACAAAACAAGATGTTATTTATGCTATAGTATTAAATATCAGCACTGTAGCAATTGTTTAGATTCTACCCATTATGGCTGGAGAATTCTGGGAGTTGAAGTCCACAAGTCTTAAAGCTGCCAAGTTTGAGGACCCCTGCATTAGACCAATACCATGCTCAGGATTTGAAACAGTATATCAATCTTTTTCTTTATGTAAACCAGTTTATTGTTACTGAAAGCTTTTGAAGTGCCATTATGGTACATAAGAATCCTCCAGTGCCTGATTTGGGATAGAGCATTAATTATACTCTTCATAGCTCAAATCTAGAGAGACCTATAAATCTTTTAGGATTTTGATATGCAACCTGAAAGCCTTTAAGATTTTGGGCAATTATGCCAAAATCTCATAAGATTTCGATCCAGAATACCAAAACCTTGCACAGTTTAGTGATCTCTTGAGGTTTTTTTAGTTTTATTTGTTTTTTGGGGAGCAATATGGATCTAGTAGATGTTCAGTTCTAGAACAAATAAGAGCTGACTATGGGAATTCTGTTTCGGGACCTTTATCAGCATTGAATTAATCTTTTAGATGGCGTGGAATACCTATGAGCATTTTGTAAGGTCACAATAATTACAGTAGCTTGTTGACTGAAAAGAATTAAGCCTCTGGAAGAAGAAATATGAATCAATATAAATGGTTGGAGTTATTGATTGTAATACAGAAGTGACATTTATGAAAATGTTTTTATTCAAGTACAGGTAGTCCTTACTTATGATCACAACTGAGCCAAAAATTCAGTTACTAACCAAGACAGCTGTTAATTGTGTTTTGCCCCATTTTACAACCTTTCTTACCACATTTATTAAAGGAATCACTGGAGTTGTTAAGATAATAACACAGTTGTTAAGCGAGTCTGGCTTTCTCATTTAGCTTGCTTTTAGAAAGTTTCAAAAGATGATCATATGATTCAGGACACTGCAACCATCATAAATTCAGGCTAATTGCCAAGCATCTGAATTTTGAATACATGATTATGGAGATGCTACAATGATTGTAAATGTGAAAAAAATGATCATAAATCACTTTTTTCAGTGCCTTTTCAGTAACTTTGAACAGTCACTAAATGAATGCTTATAAGTAAAAAAAACTGGTACTACCCTGTTTCCCTGAAAATAAGACCCTGTTTTATATTTTTTTGAACCCTGAGATAAGCGCTTACCCTTATTGCCATGTGCTTAAAAACCCAATTGGGCTTATTATCATGGGATGTCTTATTTTGGAGAAAATAGGGTAGGTTTGAATAGAGTAATTTGGTCTATAAAGCAGCAGTCCCCAACCATTTGAACAGTCACTAAATGAATGGTTGTAAGTAAAAAACTGGTACTAGGTTTGAATAGAGTAAATTGATCTATAAAGCAACAGTTCCCAACCCTTCTGGCTCAATGAACCAGCAGCAGTGGCCGGGAGGGTGGAGGGGGTCGTTTCTTGTGCCCAACTTAATCTTGCACATGTGCAAATGAAGCTTTGCACACTTGCCCACCACTTGCACAGTCTAAGTCCCAATGGGCTGCAAACCAGCATTGGTCCATGGCCTGGGTTGGGGACCCTTGCTATAAAGGATTGTTGAATAATTTAGCAAATGCAGAATTATATCTAAAAATTTAGATGTTGATACTATCATTTTATAGTAAACCCTAGCCTATCGATTACTAATATTATTGCTGCATAGCAGAATCTCTCCTAAGCTACTGAACACAAATCACCATTATATTACAATAATATATCCATTAGAAATTATATTTTGTCTACAGAATAATGTATTAATATACTGCAACAGTTTGGTAATGTATCAGATTATTCAATTAATATAAATCTTATATATTTCCTATAGATTCTAATATAGCTATGAAAATCTATTATAATTGGGGTTGTATTTGGCTTTTGAATTTTAGATATTTTTAATTTTATCAAATCATTTAAACAAGAAACTAAAAATTAACCGAAATTAATATAAGATAAAGCAGTAGAAAGAAATTTTAAAAACCCAGCAAAATTTGCAAGAAAAGGAGAAAGTTGAAGAAAAACAAAAAAAAAAGATATAAAGAAGTGGCTTCTGGTACTCTTCATAACAGTTATAAATACAAATATATTTCTGTAAAGTTATATTACATTTATATCCATAATCTATGCTGTCTAATCATTAAAACTGCAAATTACAACTTTTTTCACTTTTTCCACAATTTCAAATATCAACTTTGAATTTTTGAAACATGGATGTAATTTAAAAAAAAAAAAGCTTACTCTTTTCTAGACAATGCTAACCTAGCCTGACCACTCCTGAAAAATGAATGCAATAATTTGCCAATGAAAAAAATTAATGGTGTGCGTATAATTATGTTGCTAGCTGAAAAATACTGACAGACACTGTTTATCTGTGCATCCTGCCAAATAATAGATGATGTCATATATACAATTATGAATTAAGTTAAAATTTCCATTGTGACTTATTTTAAATGGCATTTTCACAAAACCCTCCATTCTACTCCACCCAAAGAATGAATATTCTTCTTCTATTGAATACACTGAGCCTTTCTACAGAAATACAACTTTGAGATTTTCATAGTCTTTCCCTTTTATTCTTTGCTTGGCATTTATTAGGTTTGATACTTAAATGACTGAATCTTGGGCCATATAATGCACCCTCTAATGGGTTTTTTAAAACTAATCCTGCCAGGTCCAACAATTAGAAAAAGTTTTGCCAATATATCTCCTTTGAAAGTTTTAGCGTATATTTCCTTCCTCTTCCGCTCCCTCCTTCCTTCCCTCTATCCCTCCCTCCCTCCCTTCTTCCCTATTCCTCCTTAACAAATGCTGTTTGCAGTAACTGAACTAGGGTATTCATGTATCAGCTGCAAAGTTCTTTGCCAATAGCCAGCTTAATACAGCAATTAAAACAGATGAAGGCTGAGTTTAATCCAAGGGAAAAGTAATAAGAGCTGATGGAATTGTGCATGCTGTATTTCTTGAATTGTGAATTAACACATTAAATGGTTTCAGTGCTAGCAAGGTGATGGTTCACCCCCTCCTGTTTTAATCTTTTTCACTTTGCTGTTTCTAAGGAAACAGTGATAAAGGATAAAGTGGACTTGACTGCTTTGGGAGATGCAAATTTCACAGGTCCAGATTTCAGGTGGAGAGGAGATTTGCAAGGAACAGACTTAAAAAAACAACTGCCTGCCATTTTGCACAGAGATGAGTTTGATCTCATTGCCAGCATATAGAGTCCAAAATCTGTGCTTTGTTCATAGCTTCGTAGCCTTTGTAGTACTCTAAAACCTTCTGGATTACCTTGGAATCTGCATAGGACATTTTTCTGCATGGGAAATTACCCAAAAGGAAATCAGATATTTTAATATGCCCATTTCATCTTTGCTTGATTCCACCATTATTATTATTTTTTGCATGTCAAATCCCATGATTCTCAATAGGCGAGACAATCTAATTATTCCAAACTATGATTTAACAGATATTACCAATTAAAATTCTGTCAACCCATTCCATATTTTTTTATTCATTCCCATCATCAATCTATCTGGGAGTTTATCAGATATTGATTAACACATCCATGTTTTTTCTGTTCAGGAAAAGCTACTGCTCCCTTAAGACACCACCAATGTTTTCAAATAACTATGATGGATCTAGTAGTTCACATGAGCTGCACACTATTGTTTCACAAAGCCGCTGTAGAATGTATGGAACACCTATTTCCCAGGCCAGAGAACCAAGAAGCTTTTGCCTTGGCAGAATTTACTATGACTCACTGAGTCTCTCTAAACAATTATGAAATTCTAGCACATTTCCTACTGTTTCACATGACAGTGAGAAATAGTGCTGAGTGCTATCTTTTTTTAAATCTTTACAAGAGGAGAAAAAATTCCAGAACCGACCAATAAAAATGATGGGTCTATTTCCTATTATGTCCCTCTGGGTTCTGTAAGTAAAAAATATTTTCTCAATGTTTTTGGAGACACCATATGGTTCATGGCTATTGGTCAGTGATATATCTTCATAAATCATTGTTCCTTTTTTAAAATTCCCTATACCATCAGGCAAAGGTAATGATTTTTTTCATTATGTGAGAATGTATCTTGTTTTCTCTACCAATATCATATTCAAATTAATTTCATTTCCTGATTGGACTATTGCAACACATTCTACTGGGGCTACCCCTGGAAAGTAAGATCTAACCCATCCCCCCCCCCCCGTGCATCAGCTGTCCCCTTTTTCATTTTATGTCAATATTGCATTCTGTTTGTATTGTGATTTTATTGGGTATATTTATATTCAATTATTTTAATGTTTTTATGTTATAAGCTGCTCTAGGTTGCTTTGAAATGAGATGGGAGACAAATAAATTTAACAACAACAATAAACTCAGTTGACTGAGTTTATTATTCATGTTTAATGAATAAAGTATATAATAATAATAATAATAATAATAATAATAATAATAATAATAATAAGGATGCTACCTAGGACACTGGCAGCAACCCGTATCAACCATTAGCACCAATCAATGGTATTTGTGATACATTTTTGAATGTTCAGTTGACTGAGTTTCATGTTTAATGAATAAAGTAAATAAGTAGTAGTAGTAGTAGCGGTAGTGGTGGTGGTGGTGGTAGTAGTAGTAGTAGTAGTAAAAGTAGTAGTATCATCTGGAAGTTTGGCCTGGTGCTGTGGCTGCATGAGCCATACTGGGTGCTCAAAGAAGGGCATATAACTTCCTTGCTCCATGAATTGCACTGGGTGCCAGTTTGCGTCCAGGTCCAATTCAAGGTGTATAAAGCCCTACATGGCATAGGGCCAGGTCATCTACAGAACCAGTTTAGGCCCATCTTATCTGCCTGTCCCACTCATTTAGTCAGGTATTATGACTGATGGGGTCTGGGAGGGGGGGCTTTTCTGCCACTGCCTCCGCATTGTGGAACTTGCTGTCCCCCCAGAGGTGAGGAAACCAATATTTAGGTCTTCCACAAAGGAGTCAAATCTTGGCTCTGTGGCCTTGCATGGATGGCACAGAGGATCACACAATCATGGAGTTGGTTAGTCCCATGAGAGCTCCCCTGCCTTGGAATAATCAATGTTAAATGACTATCTTAGAATTTGTAACTGTTTAACTGTTATTAATCTATAATTTTTAATGTTCTAATTTAATATTAATTTATACACACACACACACATTCCTTTATTTGGGGTGGAGCTAGAGAGCCTTTATGGAGCTGAATGTTTACTGGCTGGATGACCTTCTTGATGCCTATGCAGAGTTTGTAGCAGATATTTTCTCTTTGCACTCTCACATCTACTACTGTCTAGCATTGAACTCTCAACCTTCCAAGTGGGAGACTAGCATCTTCACGTCTATGCATCCATGTCAGGTATACTTATTGATTATTCCAATAATGTAATTGAAAAAATCTCATTCTAAAGCAATGATTGACCAATAGAAGAGAATATAGAACAGTGATAGCTAACCTTTCTTTCCTTGGGTGCTGAAAGCATGTGTGCACACACAATAGCATGCCCATACCCATAATGCAATGCCTCCTCATGCTCCCTGCCCATTTCCCTGCACATGCATGCCCGACCTCCCGTGCTCCCCTGCCTCCCCCCCCCACGCATGCGCACGTGACCGCCATGCCCTGTTTTGGGCCTAGCAGGCCTCCCTGAAGCCTCCCAGGATCAAAAATGGGCCGGGGGTATACTGCATCTTTCACAGCCCATTTTTAGTTCCAGGAGGCTTCAGGAAGACCTGCTAGGTCCAAAACAGGGCATGGGGGGTGCCACACACTCCCGCGACCCATTTTGGGCCTAGCAAGTCTCCCTGAAGCCTCCTGGAACATAAAATGGGGCATGGGAGGGTGGCACCCCCACACACCCCACACATGCGCGTGTGACCCCATGCCCCCTTGCACATGTGCACTCGACCCTCCTGCCCCCGCACATGTGCACACATCTCCTGTATGCGCAGCAGCGATCTGAAAATCAGCTGGCCGACGGGATGCACGCATGCATGTGCAGTGAAGCTGACTCAGGGCGACAGCTCATATGCTCACAGAGATGGCTCCGCATGCCACCTGTGGCACGCGTGCCATAGGTTTGCCATCATGGATATAGAAGATTCAATGCAAAATCCTTAGGCCTCTCAATCTGTGTAGACAGGCTATCTGCAACCTATACAGCATTTTCCCAGCTTTGCCCCTTATTTCCTTCGCTTGTTTACTGACTCCCTTGACTTTGCTCCATAAAGCTAATTGAAAAAAGCATGCACAATATATCTCATTACTAATTTAATAATTACTAAGTTAAAGTTTAAGATTATTAAATTTTTATACCGCCCTTCTCCCAAAGGACTCAGGGCGGTATACAGCCAAGATAAAAACCAACAATATAAAAGTTAAAAACAATTTAAAATTATTAAATAGTTTGGCCAATCATCTAAAATAAAATAACCCATTAAAATAATATTTTAGGCCAGCCCTGCTTGATGGAATAATCGCGTTTTAAGGGCATGGCGAAAGGTACAGAGGTCGGAAATCCAACAGATCTCCGGGGGCAGCTCGTTCCAGAAGGCAGGTGCCCCCACAGAGAAGGCTCTCCCCCTGGGGGACACCAGTCAACACTGTCTAACCAATGGCACCCTGAGGAGACCCTCTCTGTGGGAGCGTACTGGTCGGTGGGAGGCTATCGGAGGCAGAAGGTGGTCTTGTAAATATCCAGGTCCTATGCCATGGAGCGCTTTAAAGGTGGCAACCAACACCGTGAATCGCACCCGGAAGACCACTGTGAGCCAGTGCAGCTCACGCAGGAACAGTGTTACATGGGAGCACCGAGTCGCCCCCATAATCACCCGCGCGGCTGCATTCTGGACCAGCTGGAGCCTCCGGGTTCTCTTCAAGGAGAGCCCCATGTAGAGACCGCTTACAGTAGTCCAGTAGTAAAATTAGTCCAGACTAATTTTAATATATTTATTAAAAATTACTACAATGATGGAAAACTAATACAAATTTAAAAAAGAAAAAATAGGTCAGAAAAGAAAAAAAATTGAGAAGAAAAAGACTATAGTAAAGAAAAAGAAATATGTAGCATGATTTAATCTGGGTTAGTCACTGGACCAGAGGTTTAGTTTTCCAAGATTTCAGACTCATGCTGGAGCCTATCCTCAGGAAACTTCTCTCTATCAAAATATGTGCTAGAGAAACAGGGAAACAGTCAACAGGAGAACTGACTTACAACCAGTTTATCAAGTGCTTAGGAGGTGAGGGCTTGGCAGCACAAGGAACAACAACCAACAATTTGATAGCTGGCCATCCACAGCCCAATGAACAACTAAAAAGACCACACAACCAGGCATTATATAAATATCACACAGAGAATAGCTCAAAGCACAGTCTGCTAGAGAGAAATTCCCTCCAGTATGAATCCCAAAGCTCAAAAGATTAAACTTCTGGTCCCAGTAACTGACTCAGATTGAATGCTGCAACATTATCCTGGGACACGTTCAGTCATAAGAAATATATGAATGACTTCCCCTTTGGTCACAGCAAATATAAACAATTTTACTAACATATCATCTTGCCTTAAAGTACAACAAACTATTGCTTCTTCTCATAGCCCATCTCTTATCTACAAACAAATTCTTAAAAATATCGCCATTCAAATCCTGATAAACGAAAGTCTATTAAGGGTTACCAGAGATCATTCATAGGTTGCCCTATTTTCATTATGATCAAATAAACTAACTTTCCTCTTAATTTTAGTATTTTTGATCTTCAAGTCTCTACAACTAATATCCTATTTTTTAATTTTTTTTCTTTGCTTTTTCTCACAAAATTCTTCACAAAATACATGACCTAACAAATTAGAGATTGAAAATAATGTGCTGTGCCTCATAAAAATACTTGATCAAACACAACACATGATTTTACAGCATGACAGATAAAAAGCATCTGGTTATTATCCTGCCTACTATATAAATAATAATTATTTCTGAAGGGTCATAAATAAATAAGAAACAAATAAAGTAGATCATCTACCCAGATGGCTTGCAAACTATTCTGTCCAATCCAATCTAATCAGTGGTGGGCTTCAAACGTTTTAACAACTGGTTCACTGCCCTAATAACTGGCTGGTGGTCATGGCTGAGTGGTCATATGACTGGGTGGGTGTGGCCAACTTGACGTCTCTTTTGCTCCCTCTGGAGTAATGAGTTAAAGAGCTGCCTCTAGACATTCATTTTAGTAAGATTTTTAGAAACCTGCAGTTGAAAGTTCTTCATGTCTCCTTATCCTGAAGACCCAATTTCATTTGGAATTTAATCCCAGCCTGATTGCCCTTTTAGCATTTCTCTTGATAGTTCTCTAAAATGCACCCCTAAGAAGCCACATCTGGCAGAAGACCTCACACATACGCAAGTTTGCAGAAGACCCAGTGGCCTAGAGGTGAAGCTCTTGCCTCACAATCAGGAGGTTGTAAGTTCGATCCTAGATAGAGGCAGATGTAGGGTCTCCTGCTTGAGCAGGGGGTTGGACCAGATGACCTGCAAGATCCCTTCCAATTCTGTTAATCAGTTTACATCTCGGCTTTGGCTGCAAGAACTGCAGGCAGCCTTCCCCACCACACACTTCCTCTTCCTCTTCAATCTCCATTTATTTGATCTATATGCCTGAATTGTAGCATTTTGTCAGGGAAAAATTAGCAATAGCAATAGCACTTTGACTTATATACTCCTTCATAGTGCTTTACAGCTCTCTCTAAGCAGTATACAGAGCATATTTCTCCCAATGATTTGGGTCCCCATTTTACTGAACTCAGAAAGATGGAAGGCTGCGCTCAAGGCTTGAGCAGGTAAGAGTTGAACTGCTGGCAGTCAACAGAATTAGCCAACAATACTGCATTCTAACCACTACATCACCATGGCTCTCTCTAAAAGGGAGGAGGGGAAATAAACAGGACAACAATAGTTCCAGTAATTCCAAATAAATAATTGGAAACAAAATAATAAATAATTGGAATTTAATTCCAATAAATAATTGGAAACAAAAGTAAAAAATGACCACACACAAATCTGGATCACATTTAGCACTGAGCCTATGTTTCTGAAATTTTGTAAGCTTCTTTCCTAGATCCATCTCCACCTCTATCTCCAAATCTTGGTTTCATCCACATTCTGCTGGAAAGCTTCCTATCTGTTTAACTCTGACATTGTTCCCTTCTCTTTATTGGCATTAGGTGCTGACTCAACCATCTCACTGGCATTGCCAGTTTAATAGTGCTTAATAAACTGGTCCTTATTTTCTTCTCATTTAAATTTAGACAAATCTGGAAATTATGTATTTTATAAGATATATCTATCTGCCACTGAAAGTAGCTTATATACAAGACCAATTTGAAAAGCTCAATTCCATTACAATTGTAACCATAAATTGTAATAATGATTTTCAGCTTCCCTCCACTCTTTTATTTGTAAATCCTAATGATGCAGACATCTATCTGTCATCCATCCATCAATCCATCCAGTTTACAATTTATTTAATGTGTGAATAAACTCTAAGCTTAAATCAGATCAGGTAAAATTTAATTTAATTTAATTTAATTTAATTTAATTTCAGATTTATATACCGCCCTTCTCCCTGAAGACTCAGGGCAGTGTACAGCCAAAATTAAAAAAACATAGAATACAAACATTAAAAACAATTAAGAGTATATATAAATTTGGCCCCATACATTAAAAAGTGACTAACCAATTAAAACATTTAAAATTATTTTTTAAGCCAGCCCAGCTTGCTGAAAAAGATAGGTTTTGAGGGCACGGCGGAAGGCACCGAGGTCATGGATTCTCCTTATCTCTGGGGGCAACTGATTCCAGAGGGTAGGTGCCCCCACAGAGAAGGCTCTCCCCCTGGGAGTCACCAGCCTACATTGTTTGGCTGATGGCACCCTGAGGAGGCCCTCTCTGTGGGAGCGCACGGGTCGATGGGAGGTCATCGGTAGCAGCAGGCGGTCTCGAAGATAGCTAGGCCCTATGCCATGGAGCGCTTTAAAGGTGATAACCAACACCTTGAAGTGCACCCGGAAGACCACCGGAAGCCAGTGCAGCTCGCGCAGGAGCGGTGTTACGTGGAAGCGTCATGCTGCTCCCGTCACTACCCACGCGGCTGCGTTCTGGACCAGTTGGAGCCTCCGGTGCTCTTCAAGAGAGCGTTGTAGAGAGCGTTGCAGTAGTTGAGGCAAGAGGTGATGAGTGCGCGAGTGACTGTGCACAGGGAATCCCGATCAAGAAAGGGCCGCAATTGGCGGATCAGGCGAACCTGACAAAAGGTCCCCCTGGTTACAGCCATCAGATGTTCCTCCAAGGACAGCTGCCTATCCAGGAGGACTCCCAAATTGCAAGCCCTTTCCATAGGGGCCAGAGACTTGCCCCCAATAGTCAGTGATGGAGTCAACTGACTATATCGGGATGCCGGGAGCCACAGCCACTCAGTCTTGGAAGGGTTGAGCTTGAGCCTGTTCTTCCCCATCCAGATCCGCACAGACTCCAAGCACTGGGACATCACTTCAAGGGCATCATTGGGGTGGCCTCGGGTGGAGATGTACAGCTGGGTGTCATCAGCGTACTGGTGGTATCTCACCCCAAAGCCACGGATGATCTCACCCAGCGGCTTCACATAAATGTTGAACAAAAGGGGCGAGAGGACTGATCCCTGCAGCACTCCACAGATAAGAGGCCTCGAGGTCGACCTCTGCCCCCCTACCAACACAAACTGCGACCGGTCAGAGAGAAAGGAGGAGAACCACTGTAGCATGGTGCCCCCCATCCCCAACTCTTCCAACCGGTGCAGCATGATACCATGGTCAATGGTATCAAAAGCCGCTGAGAGATCTAACAGGACCAGAACAGAGGAACAACCCCTGTCCCGAGCCCTCCAGAGATCATCAACCAATGCCATTTCCGTGCTGTGCCCAGACCAGAAACCCAACTGGAATGGATCTAGATAAGATGTTTCCTCCAGGAATTGTGGAAACTGTCGCGCGACCACACTCTCAACAACCTTCACCATAAAGCGGAGGTTGGAGACAGGACGATAGTTGGCCAATACTGCCGGGACCAGGGAGGGCTTCTTGAGGAGAGGCCTCAACACTGCCTCTTTTAAGGCAGCGGGGAAGTAACCCTCACTCAATGAAGCGTTGATAACACCCTGGAGCCAGCCTCGTGTAACCTCCCAGGAAGCCAGTACCAACCAGGAGGGACACGGGTCCAGTAAACATGTGGCCGCACTAAGTCTCCCCAAAATCCTGTCCACATCATCGGGAGTCACAGAGTCAAACTCTTCCCAGGTAACATTCTCAAGACTATTCCGCGTCACCCATAAAGTAATTTGCAAGCATGGCTCTTTCTTATCTCTACTGCCCTAGCATTCAAGAATGTCCCCTTTTTCAAGGCCTCTTTCTAACTGTACTAAAACAAAAGAAGATTTATTCTTAACACAACATTGTTACATATTGGTCAGCATGTTCTCCAACTATCTTAAAGTAGAATAATGTCTAACAAATTTACCAGAATAGCAGAGTTGGAAGGGACCCTTGCAGGTCATCCAGTCCAACCCCCTGCCTAAGCAAAATTGAATCTTTACTTATATGTATTTCTAACCTATATACCTACATACTATTTTATTTTTGAATTTTCTCATATCCCACAATTACCCTATATTTACCACCTGTAAACAAAAACAGGACAGACACAAAAAGTATCAGGAGAAAAATCATTCAACGGGTTATACCACTTCCAGAACAAATACCTGACATTTAAAAAATACCTTTTGCAGGAAAGATTGGGATCAGCCAGATCATGGGGAGAATGATCTTCCAAAGGGAGGGACAGGAGAATGGTCATTTCCTGGGTCCATCAGGAAATTAACAGGATGCAGAGAATTCCTGTCATATCTTACTGGATAGACAGAAGTAGATGAAGATAAACAGTTGTGCAAGTAGCCTGGCCCTGCACTATAGGGCTTTCTAGATAAGGATCAGTGCCCTTGAATTATACCGAAAAGTGAACTGGTAACCAGTGCTGCTTGTGAAGTAAATGTGTTTTCATATTAATGTATGCCCATAACTACCTGCACCACTCCATATAGGATGAACTGAAGTCCTGAACTGAAGACAACAACAACTGAAGTCAACAAAGGTAGCCAGATATAGTGTCCACTGCAGTAATTCAATTGCAAAGTGTCAAAGAATGAGTGGTTGTGAATGGGCTTCCTAATTCAGAAATAAATAGGCATATAAGATGAAGCTGTACAAAGGACCTCCAAGCCCCAGTTGTCAGTTGTTTGAGCATTAGTCTAGGAGGTCCACAAACTGCATAATGGATTTGGGGCAATGCTATCCCATCTATTGATGGGATTCCACATTACCTAGGAACTGAATCTAACTGCCTTTTTCCATTTGATACTCTATAATCTTCATACACTAAGACAGAACCTTAGTGACATTACTTGTATGGACTAGGGTTGATATACACAATAGAGTATCATTAGCATATTGATTATAACTAATCCTGTATGATGAACGACTTTACTCAGGGATCTTTGGCAATTGTTTCCAAAGGAACAGGGAGAAGAAATGATCCCTGAGATACTCCACAGACAACTAGCCTCAAAGGAAAGAGAACAGCCACAGTATAGTAGTATCTCCCACTTCCAAACCCTGACCTTGTCCAGAATGATATCAAAAGCACCAAGAGATCAAGAACAGCCAGATTGGATGTTCTCTAGCTCCATCTTGATCCCATTACAGGTTATCAACCTGTATAACCAATATTTTTCCATGTTGCAATTCAGGGAAGATGGCTATTTTCTTCTTTGTCTTCCTTCTTTTTCAAGAATGCTTTTTGATTCCATATCTAATACTATCTGTCATCTTTCTAATGTCTAAATAAACACTGTTCTTGCATACAATTTTATATCTATAACCCAATATTAGATAACACAACTAAGGCAGAATATCAGCAAATAGCCAGAATCTGCAAAGACGAAGCAAAGGCTCAGAATGAACAAAGACTTGAGACAAAAGTCAAAGATAATTTTAAAAAAGTTTCTTCCAACATATAAATAACAAGAAAAAAAAATCAAAGAAACAGTTGGTCCACTAAAGAGAGAAGATGGCAAGGAAGTAACAGGCAACAGAGAGAAAGCAGAGCTGCTTAACTCATTCTTTGCATCGGTCTTCATGCAAAAGAAACTATAGCCCGACCTATCAAAAACTTAACTGTAAAAGACAGATTAGAAATAAAAGTTAAAATATGCCCCCCAAAAAGTGAGGTACTAATAGGTAAAAGTATAGGTTCTCCTCGCACATATGTGCTAGTCATTTCTGACTCTAGGGGGCGGTGCTCATCTCCGTTTCAAAGCCAAAGAGCCAGTGCTTCCAGAAGACATCTCCGTGGTCATGTGGCCGGCATGACTAAACGCCAAAGGTGCATGGAACACTGTTACCTTCCCACCAAAGGTGGTCCCTATTTTTCTACTTGCATTTTTTACGTGCTTTCGAATTGCTAGGTTGGCAGAAGCTGGGACAAGTAACGGGAGCTCACCCCATCACACGGAACCACTGAACTGCTAACCTTTCGATCGACAAGCTCAGCATCCTAGCCACTGAGCCATCACATCCCTGTTGAGCCACCGCATTCCTACTGAGCCACAGCGACTCTACAACATACTAATACCACTCAATAAAGCCTTAGTAAGACCACACCTAGAATACTGCATCCAGTTTTGGTCACTATAAACACTATAAAAAAGATGTTGGGACTCTAGAAAAAGTGCAGAGAAGAGCAACCAGGATAATTAGGGGACTAAAACATATGAAGAACAGTTACAGGAACTGAGCAGGCTAGTCTAGTAAAGAGAAGAACCAGGGGAGTCATGAGAGCAGTGTTCCAATATTTGAGGGGCTGCCACAGAGAGGAAGGGGTCAAGCTATTTTCCAAGGCACCTGAAGGCCAGACAAGGAATAATGGATGAAAATTGACCAAGGAGAGATTCAACCTAGAAATAAGGTTGAATAATTCATCCTGACAGTGAGAACAATCAACCAATGGAACAGCTTGCCTTCGGAAGTTGTGGGAGATTCATCACTGGAGGCTTTCAGGAAGAGATTGGACTGCCATTTGTCGGAAATGGTGTAGGGCCTCCTGCTTGGGCAGGGGGTTGGACTAGATGGCCTACAAGATCACTTCTAACTCTGTTACTCTGTTATATAATTAGATATTCAACAGCTAGATCTTCTGGAAGATTAGCCAACATAACGATGAAGCAGAAAATAGTTCTGTTTTCATAGCTCATTGCCGTAAATGAGCTTCAGTCAGTACAGGGATTAGAACTACACTGTAACATTCCTGAATTCCTCCTGAAACCAACCAGTGTTTAAAAAAGAGTGGAGAAAAAAGTTATGGTAGTCATATGGCCCTAGATAGTTCTTCTTTCTTTGCATTTCCTTAATTAATTTGGCAATTTTTATAACTATAGTATTTAAACAATTCCATCAGGGGAATATGTGGCAAGTGCTACAGAGACCTCTCTCTCCTTCAGCTACTTTGTCCCCCATGACTGGACATCTTGATTCCCTTGATTTGTCCCTCCACCCCACTCTTCAGTTTTAAAATCATCATTCTGTTCAATATGTTCTGGAGTTATTTAATATTAAGCAGTTTAATTACTCTAAGATTTATTTTCTTGAACAATAATTTCCCTGATATTCTACTCATCACTGCCACCATTATAGAACAGAATAACTTTAAACCTTACTACTGTCCCTCTCTATGATCAACTGAATTTGGTAGCACTCATTTGTATTATTGAGCATTATCTTGGTGCATTCCTCTCAAAAATGTTCTTGTCTCTCCACTGCATATTATTGATGGAAGAGCTTTCAAGCTGCAGCCAGCAAGAGATAGAATTACAAAATTATATATATCTTTATATTTGAGACTTGTTCAATCTTATGACAGCCAGAATTGGAATCAGCATGAGCTTGATCTATATATCATTCAAACTAAAAAAATGTCTTTATTTGAGCAAGTATATATGAGAGACAGATTTACTGAGACAGATTCTTCCATGAATATCGATTTTGACAGCCAAGCTTCAATCCAAATTATGCTTAACTATTTGCTACTTAAAACATAATATATTCAGAATTAAGCTTAAATCCTATCATAAAGGAAAGTAGGCATATATTTGATTTGGGGTCCCTTTGGAAAAACAGCATTTTTAAAGATTTTTCCATGACATTATGGTCATATTTTTACATATAACTCATCCTTAAGTAACAGCAGTTTTTATTAAATGTGAGAGAAAATTTAGTAAAATCCTTATTGATGATTGATGAATGATCAGTTATATTCTCATTCATATTCTATTTGTATGAGATATCTATATGACAATGGCCATGAAACTACAGAAAAAGAATTGGCATCAGACCTGGCTATGTGATTGAATGTCTGGACAAGTGATTTAATAGCCATAAAGTTGACATTGGTCAGGCAGAAAAATGATTTGCTGAGGAGAAGTATTGGGCCTGATCTGTGTAGTTATGAAAATTCTGTTCCAAAGGATTTATTATTTTGAGGAAGAAGATTAATAGCTGCCTACTAAAAGCTTGACTTCAAAATAGCAAAGTATTCAGGAAAGAATTCACACTAATATCCTTTTATTACTTAAAGATTGAGACCAAATGTAACATTGATCATTAGATGAAAACAACCTGAAATAATGGTATGTTTTTATCCTCATTGCGATCTTATAGTGAAATTTTACATATTTCACAGTCAAGCTTTTACAGGAATTTCAGCAGTCTCTGAAATTCTCACTTAAGAATTTCACAATACACAAAAGTATGAATAGTCAAGACTATGGTTTTCCCAGTTGCAATATATGGTTGTGAAAGTTGGACCATAAGGAAGGCTGAGCATCAAAGAATTGAGGCCCTTGAACTATGGTACTAGAGAAGACTCCGGCAAGTCCCTTAGACTGCAAGACGATCAAACCGGTCAGTCCTAGAGGAGATCAACCCTGACTGCTCTTTAGAAGGCCAGATCCTGAAGATAAAACTCAAATACTTTGGCCACCTAATGTGAAGGAAGGACTCACTGGAGAAGAGCCTAATTCTGGGAAAGATGAGGGCATAAGAAGAAAGAGACGACAGAGAATGAGGTGGCTGGATGGAGTCACCAAAGCAGTAGGTGTGAGCTTAAATGGACTCCAGAGGATGGTAGAGGACAGGAAAGCCTGAAGGAACATTGTCCATGGGGTCACGATGGGTCAAACACGACTTCGCAACTAACAACAAAAATGAACAATATTCAATCATATCAGAAATACCAGCTTATATATCTTTATACATGCATGTTTCTCTTTTTCCTTAGTTTTGCTTAATCTTTTTTTTCTGTCTGATCAGAATTGTTTCTATGTCTAGACATACTGTAGTAATATTGTTGTGTATGTGTGTCTATATGCAGACAGGTACAAATAAATTTTTCTTCACTTATTTCTTAGTTCTGCAAATTGTTTCAGCAGCTGTTGTTTCCAATGGTCTTGGAATCAATGAACTTGCTGATAACCCTGCTTTTTTACTGCATTCCGCCCAGGAGTAAAGAATTCTGGGATAATAAATTGGTGGAGGAGGATTATTTAGAGAACTATAAGTTTTTCAAGGTGATGGTACACATCCTATTTTAATTGCACATACTTAAAGAAGAGGGTACGGGCTACCAAGCTACAGCTGAGAATTATGCTCTTGATTGAATTCAATTAATCTCCCAACTGCAATTCATTCATAGATAGAAAAAACTGCTTACATTTTCTCAAATGTACTCTACATTTTAAAGTCAGTCTTTCTCTTGTGACAATGGCTCTGCCATTTGAGACACTTGATAGCTCCTGACGCTACTAAAATATTTCCCCCTCCCATGCTTGCTCACATTGTATAATTAATGTCCAAATTTCCAAGCCTTGAAAAGACAAGAGAACGTCCATTTGATGGTGGGCAACAACAATGATGTTTTTTTCCTAGCTTTCTCCTGGAGAAGCAAAATCAGGTAAAAGAAGCAGAGATTGTGAAAATGAGGGAGATAAGTGGATGGATAAAAGAAAGAGAGAGCTATAAGTGATTTGACCAAAAATAATAGACGGAAGACCAAAAGTGAATAAGAAAAGGAGAGGAGACGGTAAGTAAAAGAGAGAAATGTGATGTCTTCCTCTTTTTTCTTTCCCTTCTGCCTATCAGATTTCATTTATCAGGTAGTAATCAATAATAGACAGGCTGACAGACAGATAGGCAGAAAGAAAGGATGAGAGCGAGTCTTTTATTACTTTTAACTTAGGAGAAGAAAATATCAAAAGCTTCATAAAAACTCCATGAAGTGTTCCAATGAAGTGAGAATACAAATGTGATTTTTTTAAACCGTTTATATATATACAAAGATAGACTGTCTACTGAGCATTCAAACACAGTACATACACAAACAGAGAAACATACAATCTAATTGTTCAAACCACGTTCACTTCATCTTTTTGCTGGTTCACTGTCAAGATTGAACTGCTTTATTTCTTTCGAATCTTATAATTATTCAACTTGCCATTGAATTAGGGGGAGGGAAGGAATGGAATGCTGAGATTTTATGCACAAATTGTGAAAGCCTGGAAACCATCAAGGTCACTACTGCAGGTGCCTGAGAAGGAGGTGGATTATTTCCCTGACAAAAGGATGTGTCATAATCAGACAAGGTGAACACCCAGGGATGGGAGAAGGGGGAACTTAACTAAGCAAGTCTTTGTACGGGAAAACCAGAGCTAATTTTGTTTCTTCAGTGCCAAAATGGTGTATCCAAGGAAGATTTACTTTTGGGAATTCAAATCTCCCAAGTGTGTTTACTTCTTTTGAGTCCACTAGTTGGATAATTGACATTCACATACCACTCTGAAGACCAGGCTCACTGTTATTTCCTGAGGTTTTTATTACTTGATACAGAAGTTTCTTCTGTTATAAAGAATCAGTTGTTCAAGTTACTACTGGCCTGATATGTGGGAAATGTTATGGAAAATTCAGAAATTTAACCATACTACTCAGGTCTCATCAGAGGAAAAAGTATCTCTCCCATAAACAATACAGTGAGAGATAGTTCATAAATAGAATCTGAAAAATCGTTTGTCAACACTGTCTGCATATTCAGACTGGACAAATGTCCCATCCTTGTCATCAGCAGGGGAAAAAATGAAAACTGAAGTATTCAAGATGTTCTATGGAAATGATATCAAGAGCCTGAATGAAGAAGTTCACTACAAATATCTAGGTATCCTTCAGGTTGACAACATCAAGCACATTATACTTAAGATTGGTAGTGAAGAATATCTTAAAGTCAACTAAATGGCAGAAATACCATCAAAGCAATTAACACTTGGGCAATTCCAGTCATTAAATATACAACTGAATTAGTGAACTGGACCCAACCTGAAATAGAATCCCTGGAAGCATAGAAAAATAATGATGATGAATCATACTCTTTATCCGTGCAGCAATGTTGATAGTGATGAATGCTTACTGAACACTAAAGAGACCAAACTGGCCTACAAGAAAGAGCAAATGAAGAATAGAAGAGGCATGGTAAGGCAGTACATTAAAAACTAGAAATCAGATAACCAAAAGATTTGGCAATGGCTAAGAGCAGAAAAATTAAAGAAAGAGACAGATTCTGGATGCATAAGGTCAAGCTTTAAAACAAATGCATGGAATTGAAAAAAAAATAGTAACAGACAGCAATGTTATCTCTACAAAGAAGCAGAAGAAATAGTAGACCACTCAGTTAACTGCTGTAAATGATTTTTTTTTCTTGCCTAAGAGTAAGACAGTGATGGCAAACCTTTTTGGCACCGAGCGATTTCAAATCACTCTGATTTTGGCACTCTGATTTCAAACAATGGCATGACAAAGAGGTGACAAGGTACATTGGAAAATATGCAAGAAATACCATTTGCCTGCAAGCAAAAGCTGGTGAGACCACAACATACTATAGATAAAGAAATAGAGAATGAAGAAAGTAAAGTGCTCTGTGCTTTAGAATTCAAATAGACAAGCATCTTGTGTGCAATACCCAATCTTAATAATTATTATTTTAAAAACGCAAAAAAGCTTTAGTTAGTGGATGTTACAGTACTTAAAGTAGAAAAGAAAAGGAAAAAAGAAGAGGGGAGGGGAAATCACATAATACAAAAACCTGCAAACAAAAGCAGAATGACTGTGTTTAAAACAAGACAAAGATAGTACCAGTAGTAATAGATGCCTTGGGTGCAACCCCTAAACAACTGAAGCATCACTTAAATACCATCAGCATTGACAAAATCATTAGTCAATTGCAAAATGCAGCTGTACTTGTAACAACTTATAAGTAATGCCATCTTTAATACTATTAAACAAAAACATTTGCTATCCCAGGTCCTTGAGAAGGACTCAATAGTCAGAAATGCCAAATCCATTCTAAACATATGACTGAATATGTGACAAACTAAAATAATAATTTAATATCCTGTAGAATGAAGAAGTTGCCATAGTCTAGTCAATGTTGCTCCCTTATTCTAGCTCTTTGTTTTTCTTGGCTGCTTACAGAATTTTAATTTTCTTCTTTCATTTTAAGTAGAATAAAGAGTTATCTTTGGAAATGGACTCTTGGGAGATCAATGAGCAAATGCAGGAATAGATGGGCATTACAACATATGACATATGCATTGCAGTTTCCTCATCACTTTGGGCAAAGACAAGAACAAAGCAGTGGCAACTACCAGGTCCTAATGCTATACACGGACTTGGCTTTCTTAATATGAACTGCATTCATCCAGAACAAAGAGCAGAAAAAATCAATTGGTGTGTTTATATAATATCTTACGTCCGAATATATAATAGTATGTCTTAATGTGAGGATCTGGTCAACATACTGTGTATTAAGACATTAGCTGGGTTACTGAGTACATTGAACCCAAAAGTGCCATCCCTATTCCCTTTAGTTTACCATGTTGTGTAAATTCAACTATAAACTCTCAATCTTTCTCTCCCAACCCACACCCTCTCCTTTATAATTGTAAAACTTTACCACAAATACCCCCAGGCAGTGGTGGGATTCAAGTAATTTAACAACCGGTTCTCTGCCCTAATGATTTCTTCCAACTACCAGTTTGCCAAACAGCTCAGAAAGTTAACAACCGGTTCTCCCGAAGTGGTGCGAACTGGCTGAATCCCACTACTGGCCCCAGGTCATTCTTGGACTTTAACAGTAACAATGGAGTAATCTTTATTGTGTTATTTCAGCATAATTCTCCTACATCTTGATATTTGTTTTTAACTTTATTGAAGGCTGCCATGACTTTGCATAGAGTTGGTGATATATAAATTCAATATAAATTATTCTTTCTGCAAAGCAGAAAGAAAAAAATAAGGTGGATAATAATCTATGATGAACTGAACAAAGAATTAATTGAAAGGAATACTAGATCAAAAAGTGTCTTTGTTTTAAGAGGTAAAAAGCGCAATTAAATATTTTTCTTTGCAGAGCAAGGTGTGCAATTATTACTGCAACATTTTAAAAATAATAGCCAGCCTTTTAATTTCAAATGCATGAAAGGAAGACCAAATGTTCATTTTACATTCATCAATTACATTTGTTAGAAGCTCAGATGAAAAACCCTAGAAAAATTTTGGTTCTTAAATAGAACTACATAACTAGCTCATCTTGACTTCTGCACTTGTTATGAATAGCTTTTGATCTATCATAGTTTGCCAACTTGCCAAAGCTGTATCTAGCTGAGAATTATAACCAGTTTAGTAATATTATTGTAAACTTCCATGTGCTGAAAGGCTAACTTACATGCTTGCAGAACCTTGAAAGACGGGGATTTGAAAATGAAGTTAATACTTCCTAAGACTATATACTCTGTAAGTAAGCAGACCAGTTGTGGGTTGCTACTGGTTCGCCCCGGATCGGGCGAACCAGTAGCGGTGACGGAGGCTCCACCCACCCACCCACCTGAATGCTTCTGCGCATGCACAGAAGCATCACGTGCTTGCCAGCATGCGCATGCCCACAAGTGAACCGGTAGTAACAGGTTTTGAAACACGCCCCTAAGCAGACTAATCCATAGTGAATTTTACATTTGATTCCTCTCCTAAGATTCATAAGCTAAATGCTTAAAGACCATGCTACTTAGGTTATAACTTTCTCTTCTATTACCTTGCTCAGATGAAATCTGCAGAAGTTCATGTTTGTTTCACAGCAATATATAAAGGTTGTTTGTGAATGAAGCCTTATGCTAATATGGAATAACATTCTTATTAAAGCTTAAATTTATCCTTTCTGTTACTTTTTAAAAAATAATGATGGTTTTATAATAATGGTTTTATAGTTTTTATAAATTGATGTGCTCCTGCATGACTTTTATCTGACTTTTCATTATTTTTACAGAAACTAATACCTTACTCTGTGGCTTTTGAAATTACAGGTGGCATTACTGTCTTTTAATATATTTTTTGGAAAAGAGGAAAATAATGAATAGCTAAATTGAAGGAATAAACAAAGACATTTTTTGGCATATGCTATATTTTTTTATTTATCTTAGCTTTGCTTAATCAAAAGCATTTGTAGTGCCTTGAAACCATATGGAACCAAGCCTCTGATGTAGGAACAAAATAATGTTTTGGGAAATAATAATGACCACAATTAGCAGCTTAAGATGCTGCTATTTGAAATGTTAGGTTCTATGGATTTCTGTTAAGATGTGGCTGTTAATTAGTAAATTAGTCCTTTCTGAGAGGGTGCATCCTATTAAAAAAGGTTCTAAGAGAGAAAAAAAGACTGAGACAAATTACATAAAGCTATAGTTAGGAAGAATTGTGGCAGCTCTTTTGCAGACTCAGATGTTTATTAAAAAGTAAAACACATATTTACATTCTTTCCCTGTCACTTTTTCTAAATATTATCAAACACATATAGTGAAATTCTGTAGCAATTTGGAGGAGAAATGGATTTTTATTGTTGTATTATGCTTTGGAAAGAAGCTTTGAGAGAGTAATACTGTATTCCTTTTGCAACAGATATGGATCTGTTCCTGGGGTGTTTGTATACTAGTATGGAGACTATTCTTTTTCTGAATATACGGAATGGCTGTAGTTTTAAAGCAAAATAAACCTTAACCTAAAGAAAATAATTCATATTTTCCTTTTCATTAGAAGAGGAATGCTCTGCAATAACAAATGTGTATTTTTAATTAGTGAATTTAGTTATTTCCCCAGAAATCTGCCTACTATTAAATTATACTAATACAATATGTACAATAAATAAATACACTACTACAATAAAATAACTACTCAAAACAATAAACAACTACTAGTTGCTACTCCAGATTTTTAAAATCTTCCAGAAAAATATGAAGGAAACAATGTTTTTTTCAGAGAAAGGGAGCACTGACAGAGAATGTCTGCTCTCATGACCTTTCCCATTAAACATCTTGGATTTATTCTCCCTGTTCACCAAATTGTTTCTTTCATGATACTGAATAAAGCTCACCTATTGCCTACTTTTCATCTCTGTTTTGCTGTTACAGGTAATCTTTGCTTAAAGACCATTCAAAGTTGCAATGATGCTTAGTGAGTGGTACTTACAACCAGTTGCAGCTGTGAAAATACTCCTGCAGTCAGATGATTGCAGTTTAGGCTCTTAGTAACCAGCTTGTATTTCTGATGGTTTCAGGCCCACATCATGTCCTGCCATTCTGTTGGAGGGGAGGGAGGAAGGAAAGTATTTTTCACATGCTTTCACTTTTGCTGTAAGTTTGGGAATAAGGGAAGGAGATTGTCTTCAGAGGCAGAGCAGACTTCCTCCCAGCCAGAGGCTTGGTGGTCATGTGACTGGGTGGGTGTGGCTGGTTGGTCATGTGACTGGGTGGTCATAGCCAACTCAACATCACTCACGTCAAGAGGCGCCTCTCCCAGCCTTCCCCTCCCAGCCACTCCTTGTCACATCTGTATCTATAGTTCTGTTGTTCACCTTTTTTCGACTTTATTATCTGAATCTACATATTATAGATGAAGAGACGGGTAAGCCCTACGGCAGAGGATTTCTAGTATTGATAGTACAGATTGTATTTGAGGCAGTAGATGGTGCACTGTCACATGATCTATCTATATTTGTAAAATATACTCCCTTTCTATGTGTATTTAATTTGGTCTTCGACTGCAATAAAAGCTTACTACTTACTACACATATTATAGATGTACTTTCATGGACCACTGAAAGGAGGAAATGGCTCCTATGCTTTGCCCAAAAGTGTGATAGGCAGGTCACAAAACAGGCTTTTGAGGGACTGCCACAAGGAAGGGAGAGGGCAATATATTTTCCAAAAAAGCGGAAGGCAAAACAAGAAGTAATAGATGGAAACTGAACAAAGAGAGAACTAAGGAGAAACTTCCTGGCAGTGAGAACAATTAACCAGTGGAACTTTTTGTCTCCAGACATTCTGGGTGCTCGATCACTGGAAGTTTTTAAGAAAAGACTGGACAGTCATGTCTCTGAAATAATATAGGGTCCCCCCCAAACTCCCTTCTTAGTGTTATTTCTGTTATTCTGACACCTTTCCCAGGCCCTCTATTCAGATTTTGGCATCCTCAGTTTTCCTGCCTGAGCAAGGAGTTGGACTAGAAGACCTCCAAAGTCCCTTTCAACTCTGTTATTCTGTTATTCCTGAGAAACACACACACACATACACACACACACGCACATGCACACACACTCAATTTAAGCAAATTCCCTTGTTTTGGAGATTTTAGAATCAGAAGGTCTTATAGTTCAATCTTCTGCTCAAGGCAGAAGACCTCATACATATGCAAGTTTGCAGACATCCCAGCTTTGGCTGCAAGAACTGCAGGCAGCCTTCTCCACCACATACTTCCTCCTCCTGCCACCACCTGTGAGGTGGGAGGCCCGAGAGAAAGCTCCTCATCTGGGCACATCCTGGAGAGCAAAGCAAGAATTTTCTGATCCATCCTGAAGGTGAGCTCCAGAGTGGCAGTGGCAGCAGTAGTGGAAGGGGAGCTCCAGAGCAGTGGCAGCAATTCTCCGGGTGGGCAGCCCTTGGAGGAGGAATTTTCTCTCAGGTCTCCCACCCATCAAAATGTTGCTTGATCTCTTGGCCGCTTCTTGCCGCCCTTGTTGGTGCTGGGCATGTCTTGGGCGCTCGGGAAGACACTCCACATACTCTCCGGGTTGGCAGTTGTTTTTCTCTGCCACTGCTCTTGCTGGGAGAGCATCTTGTGCAGCACAGAGAAATTTAGCAGCTGTGAGGCGCCGCTTTTCTCTAAGTCCCATCTGTATAGCTCTGTGACAGAGAGAAGCAACCAGGATGAATGCTGTTTTTCTCTGCCACAGCACTTTCCAGATGGAACTTAGAGGAAAGCGGCAATTTATGGCTGCTAAATTTTGCTGTGCTGTGAAAGATGCTCTCCCAGCAAGAGCAGCAGCAGAGAAAAACAGTGGCCGACCCAGAGAACACGTGAAGAGGCTCCATGTACTCTCTGGGTCAGCGGTTGCTTCTCTTCACTGCTGCTCTTGCTGGGAGAGCGTCTTTCACAGCACAGTGAGCCTTGGGCACTTGGGGAAATGCTCCACGTGTTTTCCCAAGACAATGGCCCAATCCAGCTGCTTCTCTCCGCTGCAGCGCTTTACCTTACTGTAAGGTAAGAACCTTACCTAAACCACTTCAGCCCACCTGCACCCGTGCCACTCCCCTGCTTCCCTCCTGCCCGTGCTTCCACCCTGAGGCCCTTCGGCCAAGTGTGGCAGGCCGCAGGCCAGGTAAATTGCTTTGGCCTGGGGGGGAGAGTGTGGTTTGAGGCCAGGGCAGGGTTTGTTAGGCAAGAGTGGGAACCGAGCATAGATTTTCCGGGGGGGGGGATGTATTCAATGGCCCTGGGGGTAAGATGTAAGTAAAACAGAAACTTACCTATCTAGGGAGTGGTGAAGGCTTAGGTTGGGAGCGAGGAAGCCGGAGAGCAGCTGGGCCAGGGGCACCATATGGGCTAGGCTAGGGCCTAGATGATCTGCGACGGCTGAGGATCCAGGTAAGCGGGTGAGCCAGTGAGGGAACCAGAGAGAGCCTATGTGAGCTGTGATGGCTGAGGAGCCAGAAAAGTGGGTGAGTGAACCGGCTGGGCCATGGGCGCCACTTGGGAAGGCAGGAAAACTGGCTGGCCTGAAGAGACTGTGTGGTCAACGCAATAGATGGGGCCACCTGCATGCTGAGGCGATCCGACCGGGGTAGTCTGCTGCTGTCCAGGAGGGAGAAAGGTGCCACTCTATGGTGCCAGCTACAGGGCCAGGCAATCCAACAGGGGTAGCTCAACCACCTTTCCCAGCCCTGCTTCCCTGAGGGGGGCACCTGGCTATGCTTATCTGTTCTGCTGCTGGAGTAGTCAGGAGCAGCCCAAGGCGGGCATTCAGGAGCAGGCCAAGATGAGCGGGAGGCCACCGCATCATAGGCCGCAGCAAAGGCTGGCAGGCAGGGCCGCATAGCCCTGTGGTTGAGGCAAGGGAGCCAAAGAACAGCTGCAGCTATGCCACAATGTGACTCTAAGGTGCCAGCCAATGTGTGTGATGCTAATAAGTAGTGGCTCAGTGGAATGGGGCAGGGTCAGCCAACAATTTAACAACTGGTTCGGCCAAAGTGGTATGAACCAGTTGAATCCCATCACTGCTACCAGCCAGTTCCAGTCTGGTTCCAGGTTGTTGAGTCCTGAGAATAAACTGTTATCTGCCTAGCACCTCAGCATTCTCAAAACAATCTTGTGGCATCACATTAGCTCCTGGTGGACTGGTTAGTGGGGTTGGGTTTGAGAAAATGGAAGAATTGCTTTGCGTGGGATCTTCAGTTTCTGCCTGATTTTACTTTCTCTCAGTAAAAGTTCTTTTGATTCAGTTCAATGAAGTCAAGAGTTTTGCTTTCTTGAGGGACCAGCTGGGGCAGGTCCTTACAGATGGTTGCAACTCCTCATGGTCACATTATCATAATTTTCAAACTTCCCTGCCAGCTTCCCACAAGCAAAGTCAATGGAGAAGCTACAGGAAAGGTTGCAAGCCTCTCTGGTAAGGTCCCGTGGCTTTCCTGTGTTTCCACTTTCCACCCCTGATCTCATTGTGTTTATACCCTGCCACACAGTCCAATCCCTGGTTTTCCTGTAGCCTTTCCTAGTTTCCCTCAACACAAACAGACTGCTCTGACACTTTCAGGGGTTCCCCTGGCCCTTACGCAGAACTTCTACTACTTCTCATTTAATGACCAGCGGGGGAATATAACTAGTGGTGGGATTCAAGTAATTTAACAATCAGTTCTCTGCCCTAATTATTTCTTCCAACAACCAGTTTGCCAAATTGCTCAGAAAGTTAACAACCGGTTCTCCTGAAGTGGTGCGAACTGGCTGAATCCCATCACTGGATATAACAGCAACTGGGACTAGTAGCATTGTTGTCACTAAGCAATGGATTCATTGTACTTTATGACAACATCACTTAGAGAGGAGAATACCGGTCCAAATTGCTATTGTAACTTGATGGTTACCAGAAAAAAAAAAAACAACAGTCAAGATTAGAATAACCAAAGGCCACTTCCATTGGGAATATCTAAATATCTAAATATTTATGCTAATATTATGCTAAATATTATTATTTATTATTAATATTAATATTATTAATAATAATAATATTAATATTATAAAATATTATGCTAAATATCTCAGTATTGTTTCTAGATGCTCTACAAAATTCTGTGGCTTTTGATAACTATAACTATTGCTATAGATCAGTAATGGCAAACTTTTGACACCAAGTGCCGAAAGGGAGAACTTTGTGTGCACACATACCCTCATCAGGGCTACGGCCAGGAAGAGGAGCTGCCCAGGGGGCATGTGTGCGCTGAATAAGATACTTCCAATTTCTGGTGCACTCTTCCAGTTTTTGGTGTGAATGCGCACATACCAATCAGCTGGCTGGTGCACATGCTCATGCCAGAAAATAGAAGACCAGCTCTTCCGGTTTCCAGCATTGGCGCACACACAAAGGCCAGCCGATCATCATGTGTGCATGCATGCCAGAAGCCCAGAAGAGGAACAGGTGATGGCGCATGTGCCAGGCAACATAGCTCTGCGTGCCACTTTGGGCACACTGCCATAGGTTCACCATCATGGCTATAGATAATGTAGAGAAATGATGTTAAAACCTCTGCCTATTGTTCATCATTCATTTTATACCTCTTTCTGCCTTGGCCTGCTTTTTCTCCCATTTTGTCACTAACTATTTTTGATCTTTGCTGATGCTTAATAAACATCTAGTTAGCTGAACTGTGCCATGACCTAGATTAAAGGATTGGCTGGGTGCAAGCTAAACAACATATTATCCAATATAATCTTCAAATGGATAGAAGGGGATCTTTAACAGGCATACTCAACCTGCATGCAACTGTTGAGCACATTTTATTTGAAACTATATTCTTGAAGATAGAACTGTGTTGTGAGCTATATAGAGCCATATATAGCTTTATAGGTAATAAACAACATTACACCTGGAAACATAGTGATAGCTATGTTATGTGATAATACTGGGTCTAGCCCCGTGATGGCGAAAGTATGGCATGCGTGTCAGAGGTGGCACACAGAGCCCTCTCTGTGGGTAGGCATCGCTGTGCCCTGAGACATTGGCCCAACCCAGCCGTGGCCAACACCAACCTCGCTAACACAAGGGCTGGAGGGGTGGGAATGGGATCTGGGAAAGGGTATGATGGAAAGGGGACAGGCCAACAGCGAGCATGAACTGTGGCAGCAGCTTCCTCCTCCTTCTCCTCACATAACTCCCTGGCTGGCTGTTGCTGGGCCAGGAGGGCACAAGCAGGGATACTCTCCTCAAGCAAGCGGCCGGGCTCAGCCAAAGTGCAGCGAAGTGCAGCAAAGTGCAGCGAAGGTGTGCAGGGTGGGTGGGTTAACAGCTGACGGGTGAATGTCTTTGGCGACAGTGCTTCAGCTTTTTTCAAGGTGGGCATGCAAGGTTTGGCAGGGCCAGCCCCCTTTTCCCTGAGCTTCTTTACTCCTCCAGCTGAGTGGTGCTGCCGGTGACATTGAAGTGTGAAGGGCCTGGCCCCGCAGTGCTTCATCACTCAGTTGAAGGCTTCATTCAGCCTTCAAACAGTAAGGCTGGCCGTGGAATTGGAATCAGCCAGGTGCAGGAACCAAGATCGTCCGTGGCCCTAGGGCGCTGCTCACTTGCATGTGCCAGCCTTACTGCTTGAAGGCTGAATGAAGCCTTCAACTGAGCGACAAAGCACTGCAGGGCCAGGCCCTTCACACTCACATCCAGCCCACCAGAGTTTGTTGCACCAGGGCAGGAATGAGACCCTGTCCCATGGAGCCTGCTGTTGCTTGGGGAAAGAGGACAATGATGAAGATGAGGAAAAGAATGGCAAAGCTTTGCATCAGCCAGCTGGGAGCAGGTCAGGCGTGGCTGGCTGGCAGTTGGGGAGGCGACAATCATGGTGCTTAGGTGGCTGCTGTTGCCAGCAGCTTGCATGCCCCAACTGAAGCTGGAATTCGCTGCACCAGAGGAGAAATGAGTCTGCTTGAGTGGGGAGAAAAGGAAAAAAATGGTTGCTCAGTTGGCTCCCCCCCCCCACCATTGCCAGCAGCTTGAGTGCCCCGATTAAAGCAGGGATTGCTCTCTCTCTCTCTCAGACACACAGAGTTTGTAGAACCCCCCTCCTCTCTCTCTGTCTCGCTGTGGCAGCAGTTGTAGCACTTCAGTGCCTGGCTGGCAGGGTGCTCAGGTAAGTCAGTGCCAGGCATTGGGGGTCAGCTCTGCATCCCTTCGCCTTGCTTCATACTCAAACCCCCACCTCACTGCTCAGGTGTCACCCATGCCATTGCCAGCAGTTTGTGTGCCCTGGCTGAAGTATAGATTGCTCTCTCTCCCATGCACACACACATGCACACACAATTGGATTGCTCTCTTGTTCTCTCTTTCTCTGTCTTGCCCCATTCGCATGCAAGCTCCATGGGACAAAGAGGTCTCATTAAGTAGTTAAGTGGAAAGTAGTTATGGGGGAGAGGATGAGCAGGAGACTGGCAAACACTTTTCGTACCAAGAATAAAAGTTTCTGGGACTCTGACACTCTGCCAAAGAGGATGGGTGCCTGAATCTGCAGGATATTATAGCACCCAGGAGTGCAATTCTTGGCATGAAAAGCATTTCCCAGTCTTCCTCAAAGGCAAAAAACACAGAAACAAGAGATGAGACAGATGTTTGCAAAGTAAGTGAGTCCTTGTGGCTGGAAGGGAGGGTGAAGCATGAGGTATTTTAGTGGGTCAGGGAGGCCTTGAGGGCCTGTTCTATCACCAGGCCCCCCCATGGCCTTCCCCACCCTGAGATACCTCATGTGAACATTGGTACTGTTGAATTGTGAGCTCTTAGGAAAATATCCCCTCGTGTGCTGCAAACAGCTATTTCCAGTAGGGAAAACAGGACAAAGCAAGCGGGGAAAAACAGTTTCCTTTGCTATATTTCTAGTCTGAATTAGACCATGGTAGGGTTCCTACAGGAGAATCTTTTTAAGGATTATGTATTAATAGAAAAGCAACTAACTTACCTCTGTTCTTAAATGCTAAAACTGTTGCACATAAAAAACAGAGGAGCTCTGATCAACTATCAGAGCCATCATTTTGATAGTTTTGCTGTACTGTTATCTGTGGACGCTCCCATGAAATGCAAGCACGGGATCAATTGAGCCTGTTTTGTTCTCCGCCTTTCAAGTGGCCACAAACTACTAGCAAAAGTGGCATTTGATCACAAGAGAGAAATGTTTCCCTTTTTACATTTGAGTGCCCAAGAAGGGACAGGAAAGAAAAAGAAAAAGAAAGAAAGTGGGGAAGAGAGCAAGGAAGCAAAAAGAAGGAAAGAGGGGAAAGGAAGGAAGGAGATTATAATGAGAGAGAGTGAGAGTCTGAGGTAAATCCTGTCTTAACACTTGACAATCAGCAGCCCTGCTGCCTTTTGCCATCCCCTTGTCCCGTCCTCCTGACCTCTCCTGGTGGTCTCCCATCTTATCACTGAGGATGCTTTGGTTACAAAGCCAGGTCTTCTCATAAGGAGAGGGAGTGGGCCTCCCTCTGACCCACATACTTTGCTGCCCCGCAACCTGGCCAAGGAGACTGAGCACAGCAGCAGTGGGAGCTGGCCACACCCATCACAGCCACACCCACCACGGCCCTCAAAATCAACTACAATCCTGATACAGCCCTCATTGAATTTGAGTTTGATACCCCTGGACTAACAGATGACCTGAATGCTGCATGTGTTGCTCTCAAACTTACAAAATATGACCTAAGTTTAAAAAAATTATCAATTAACGTTAAGAAATACTAGATAATTGAATTTAGAAGGTTACAATATGTTGATGGGGTGGCATGCTTTTATATGGTATAAAGGAACAAAAATACAGGGATACTTTAGAAGGCACCAGATACATGGGGCTCCCCTTGAGGAGCACCCGGAGGCTCCAACGCGGCCGCAGCCGTGTGGGTGGTTACGGGAGTGACATGGCATTCCTGTGTGACACCTTTCCTGCACAAACTGCACTGGCTCCCGGTGGTCTTCCGGGTGTGCTTCAAGGTTTTGGTTACTACCTTTAGAGCGCTCCATGGCTTAGGACCTGACTATTTACGAGACCTCCTACTGCCACCAGTGGCCTCCCACCGGCCGGTATGCTGTCATAGAGAGGGCCTCCTCTGGGTGCCGTCGGCCAAACAATGTCAACTGGCGGCCCACAGGGGGAAAGCCTTCTCTGTGGGGGCACCTACTATCTGGAATGAGCTCCTTCCGGAGATTCGGAGGATCCCAGACCTACGCATCTTCCACCATGCAGTTAAGACCCTTTTATTTCGCCAGGCAGGCCTGGCCTGATTCCCCCTTTTTAAAAATGTTATAAATTTTAATTTGTTTTAAATTATTGGGGTTTTAATATTTTTACGGCCAAATTTATTTAATTGGATTTTAATTGGGTTTTAAATGTTATACTTGTATGTTTTATTTATGGCTGTTCACCGCCCTGAGTCCTTTGGGAGGAGGGCAGTATACAAATTAAATAAACTGAAACTGAAACTGAAACTACAAGAAGCTTTGTGGTTGAATTGGGAGAAGGTTAAAAAACATTATTATCTGAAGATTCCAGTCTGGGTATCTACAATTGAAGCTTTTTCATATTCAGTAATTTTTAAAAGGGAATTGTTAGATATAGTGAATTATTGGATGAAAAGGGTGAACTTAAATTAAAGCAAGATTTAGAAGATCAGGGATGTAAGATGGATTGGTTTTCATATATGCAAATACGTTCTAGATATAAAGAAGATCTTAAACAAGAAGGTCTTTATAATGCTTTGACTAATTTAGATAAGATTTTAATGGGCTCTGATGATCATGTAATTAAAAAGCTATATGGATATCTGTTAGAGGTAAAATTGGAAGAAGAACAAGTTAAAAGAATCAATGATAGCGTGGGGGGAAATTTGGGGCATGGTATTGACTTAGAGAAATGGCAAAAATTGTGGTTGCATAATTATAAAGTGACAATGTCTACAGCATATAAGGAGAATTTGTATAACATGTTTTACATGTGGCATCTACCCCCGACAAGGATAGCCAGAATGTTTAAGAGTAAATCTGAGAAATGTTGAAAGTGCCATCAGACTCCAGGATCTTATTACCATATGTGGTGGACATGCACAGACGCTAAGAGATATTGGACTAAGATACACACATGGTTGGAAAAAATGATAAAGAGACATATTGACTTTAAACGAGAGATATTTTTATTAGGGATATTACCAGAGATATATAACAAAGAACTGAAATATTTAATTGTGAACATTTTAACAGCGGCTAGAATCGTATTTGTAAAAAACTGGAAAGGAGAAAATACCTACTGATAAAGAAGTTATTAAGAAAATGATGGACTGTGCTGAAATGAGTAAATTGACATTTGAAATAAGAGAACAGGAAGATAAACAATATTATTTGATATGGGATTTATTTGACCAATGGATAGATAATAAAATATGAAGATAAATATGAAATGTGAAGTGGATGTTGAGATAAAATAAGTGGAATATTTCATTATGAAAATAAGCTTTGGTCATATATTGATATTTTGAAGATGGAATTGAGCACAAAAGGATGCTAACCGATCAATGTACTGTCTGTAATTGTATGGAATGATGATGGTCTTATGTTTTATTTTTTGTTTTAAAATAAAAAATTGTTTATAAAAAAAATTATCAGCGTGCATACAACAGCAAAAGTTACATTAATCAAAAGCATGCCAAATGCAAATTTTTACCTTTCAATAAAAAGTCATTTGATTCATTGAAACCTCTGTTATTGTGGGTTTTTTTCAGGGAAAAGATGTTAATCACATATGAGTTGTTTTTTCTAAACTAAAACTTCATTATTCAGGTTAAATTGTTTTCAGCATTAACATAAAAACCTCAATAAAACCTCAATATAATGAAAAAGGTAAACTGTATTTCCGTTTCTATTATCAATCTGTTAACTAATTAACCAACTGATAAGCAGAGAACATAGATATCCATTGGTTTTCTTTATACATTATCATTAAAAACTTCTGAGAATCAGCAATGTGATACTTTAGACTCAGACTGGGAACTATGACATGTCGAAGGAATAATACTCTAAGAAAAGAATCAGTGGTTTTTTTTAAAGGAAGAATTATTATTTTAATAGAGTGGATACTTTAAAGCCATTGAGAGAGTAGCCAAGTATATTTTGACTCAGAAAGCAAGGAGGAAAAAATTAAGAGTTTAAACCATGGAGCATGCATACATCCCGGCCTCTATACTGCAACAAAGTATTGTATCATTTTTTTTTTCTGCAGTAAATGTACAAATCTTGCTTAGTTCTATTTTGAATAAACGGTTGAGTGTTTGGAAGGGATTTACTGTACATCCATATGAAATCTTAAGCTAGATCTGCTGACTTTACCCTCATCACTGTGGGAAATAAGGCAATCATATCACCCTAACTTTCAAAGGCTAGGGAAGCTAAAAGAGAAGCAATGAGTAATGAGTCCAAACATGTGGAATTTTACTTAGACTTTCTGTTATTCCTGAAATACTGCTACTAGTACCACAGACATTCATTAATTCTGACTGACATACACATATGTTTTGTCCATTCAGCCTTCATTCAGCCTTCATACCTGAAAATCCAATATCCATTAATTAAGAAAGGTAGGGAGCAACAGTCTAGAATTTAAACCCCAGGATATAGAACATTATATAAGCTTTGATTTTGACGTACTACACATCTATGTGAAGGTGGCTTCATTCATTTTACAATAAAGAGGCTGATCTTATCCAGCTGTATCTGTATCTTCTGCTGAGTAAAATAGTTTTGAATAAGGCATTAACTATTTAGCAAACTGTGATTGAAGATTGTGCCTGATGTGAAACACAAATGATCTCTAATCCCCAGAAATAAATGAATGAATGAATGAATGAATGAATAAACAAACAAACAAATAAATAGTAAATAAATAATAGTAAATAAATGTAAGGCCAGTGAAAGAGCCAGAACTTGTAAAATTGCCAAATCTCATGAGATTTTTCATGACATATTGCAAGACTGGGTACAGGCAACAAACTCCACGCTATTTCAGATAATACAATATGATAATTGGAAATTTCTGTTGATTTAGATCTCTAAACGTTTCTCTTGCTTTGGAACCTGTACCAATGATCAACTTTAGGACACTTGTGGACCAATAGTGGCTCCAAACTATAGATTGGGAATTGCTGCTTTCATAAAACAGGCTAAAAAATAAGCAACTGACAGTATTAACAACAAAAAACATGTATATGTATATTTTGTGTGGAGGGGGAGGGAGACAGAGATAGACAGAGGCAGAGAATATATGTATGTATATGTTTTTCCTACAAGAAAGTTAAAGTGATATTTATTCTGAAAAGCTATAAAATAATATTTGAAATCTGTGAAAGCAATGCTCACTTACCATACATTTCTAAAGTTTTACAAATTGGTGGTTTTCTTCTTTAACTTTTTAGCTTACAGCGCAACTAATGTATTTATATAAACTGTATCGCTAATTAAAAGTGTCTTCCGCAGTCTGCTTTTCAAAGTTGCTTCCTTCCTTTTGCAAGTAATTTCTCCTTTCAAAACATGGACATCTGTGTTGTTCTTAAAAAGCACTACACAGGTAACATAAACAAACATTTGAATTCAGAGTATAGCAGTTTAACTCATTGGCATATATGTATCAAAATGCATATTAGGATTATATTTATGTTTTTTTAAATAACTTCTATGACTATTTTGTTTTTGTGCCCTTAAATAAATATTTCTGTTTTTTATTTTAATTGTCCTGGTAATGGCTAAATAAGGAAATATTAGTATACCCTTCAGCAAGCAGAAGGTTTTTTTAAGAATAATTTTACAATATACCCCATGTGATTATATTGCTGTGGGAGCTAAGAATGAAGTATTTTAAAGTAAACAACTGAAATTTGCCAGCAGGTTTTTAATATATTCAGTACCTTTAAATATTGAAGGTATTTTAAAAGTCATTGGAAGATGGGGTAGAAAGTAAGGATCTGAACTTTCATAAATGGAAATATTTCAATTACTGTATATACTCGCGTATAAGCCGAGTTTTTCAGCCCATTTTTCAGGCTGAAAAACGCCCCCTAGGCTTATACGCGGGTTATGAAAAAAATGACTTTTCCCCTGCAAGCTAGGAAACAGCGGGAGAACGGGGTTTGCTTACCCTTCCCACTCCCAATCTATTGGGACTGCCTCCTGAGTTCCAGCTGATGGCTAGAGGAAAAAAAAACTTTAAATTCTTGCGGGGGGGGGCTTCAAAGGCCCCCCCTACAGCTGATCAGGGTTAAAAGAAAACAAATGAGAATATCAGTGCCGGCTGCAAAAAGGTGCCTGCTGCAAAGAGCACTTTTTTTTTTCTCCTTCTGCTGAAACCAAAAGCGAAACTAAAACAGCTTGTTGGCTTTGCTGTTTGCTAAGGAACATTTCTTTTCTTTTTCCTCATCAAAAAAGGTTGGTGCAAACAATGGGAAATTTATGGCAAATGGCAAAAGAGGGGAGTTCAAGATTTTAACACACAAAAGAAAAAAAAGCTCTATTTAAATAGGGAATTGTAATAATTGAGATATTATTAATTGTATATTGTGTTGAAAGCAGAAATGGTTAAGTTGTGGTTTGGAAGAATATTGGGGGAAATTATTTGGTTTATTATTATTGGTAAATATAATTAATTGATTTGTAAGAAATTGGATTGCATGGAAATAATTGGAATATTCATGTTCATATTGATTAATATACAAAAAAGATAGTTATATAACTAATTGATTTATATTAAAATGTTGAATTTGTATTAAACAACTGTAATATTACATAATTAAGCAATGTGAGGATTGATATAAAAAAATAGATGACAATGGGAAAGGGTATAATATAGAATAGAAGGGAAAAATTGAATTTGATTAAGATTAGAGATGAGGATGAAGGGTAATATTGGTTTTTTAAAAAATAGATGAGGAATAAATATGGCAAAAAGGAAATATAGAAATTGTAAATTTAAGTGAAATGACTAAACACTGTTTAAATTTGTGAACCAACCAAATATTCTGTTCAAAGAAAATACATTGTATGTTTGTATGTGTGTTTCTAATTATTGCTATTTATTCATATTTGTTCTCTTTTATTCTTTAAAGTTTAACAATTCATTCTTTATCTTAATATCTTTATATGTGTTTGGGGTTGATTTTCTCCCTTTCATCTTTTTTATTGTACAGCAATCTTTCTCCTCAAACCTACCACCTCTTTTCTTTCCTTCTTATTTTCTCTTCCCGCCCCCTTCTTCTCCTCCCTACTTCCTCTTCCTTTCTTCTTCTCCTCCTCTCTTCCTCCCTCTCCTTTTATGCACATGGACTCCTTTTATGCACATGGACTACTCAGAGGGCTGAAAAAGTTATTTTTGACTGGTCCTCGCACTTGTGACCAGTCCTTGAACTTACGACTGTCCTCACATTTTACGTTTTGGCCCTATCTTGTCAC
>WNWU01013410.1:2155393-2237968 GCA_012654045.1 Ptyas mucosa | reverse complement strand
AGGGTAATATTGGTTTTTTAAAAAATAGATGAGGAATAAATATGGCAAAAAGGAAATATAGAAATTGTAAATTTAAGTGAAATGACTAAACACTGTTTAAATTTGTGAACCGGCCAAATATTCTGTTCAAAGAAAATACATTGTATGTTTGTATGTGTGTTTCTAATTATTGCTATTTATTCATATTTGTTCTCTTTTATTCTTTAAAGTTTAACAATTCATTCTTTATCTTAATATCTTTATATGTGTTTGGGGTTGGTTTTCTTCCCTTTCATCTTTTTTATTGTACAGCAATCTTTCTCCTCAAACCTACCACCTCTTTTCTTTCCTTCTTACTTTCTCTTCCCCCCCTTCTTCTCCTCCCTACTTCCTCTTCCTTTCTTCTTCTCCTCCTCTCTTCCTCCCTCTCCTTTTATGCACATGGACTCCTTTTATGCACATGGACTACTCAGAGGGCTGAAAAAGTTATTTTTGACTGGTCCTCGCACTTGTGACCAGTCCTTGAACTTACGACTGTCCTCACATTTTACGTTTTGGCCCTATCTTGTCACCATGGTGAAGAGAAGCAGTTGTGAAATGAGTGACACCGTTTTTAAGAATGCTACAATGGGCATAAATGATGACCAGTCATAAGTGCGAAGACCGGTCAAAAGTGCGAGGACCTGTCAGAAATCACTTTTTTCAGCCCTTTGAGTAGTCCTTTTGTGCACATGGACTACTCAGAGGGCTGAAAAAGTTATTTTTGACTGGTCCTCACACTTGTGACCAGTCCTCGCACTTCTGACTGGTCCTCACACTTATGACCATCCTCACATTTATGCCCATGCAGCATTCTTAAAACCATGTCACTCATTTCACAACTGCTTCTCTTCACCATGGTGACAAGATAGGGCCAAAACGTAAAATGTGAGGACAGTCGTAAGTTTGAGGATTGATCACAAGTGCGAGGACCAGTCAAAAATTACTTTTTCAGCCATCTGAGTAGTCCATGTGCACAAAAGGACTACCCAGAGGGCTGAAAAAAGTGATTTCTGACAGGTCCTCGCACTTTTGACCAGTCTTTTTTTATTTTGAAATTTACCAGTAGCTGCTGCATTTTCCACCCCCCGGCTTATACGCGAGTCAACAAGTTTTCCCAGTTTTGGGGGGGTAAAATTGGGGGGGGTCGGCTTATATGCGGGTCGGCTTATACACGAGTATATATGGTATTCTCCACCACCAGGTAAAATATACACACGGTCACTCACTCACTATACTGGCTGAGTTTACACACTGTAGTAAGACCTATTGTGGATTGTTTAATTTTGGTTTGTGGTTTATGATTTAAAGTTCAGTGCAGCCCTTTTCTGTGGCCATTATAGCATCACCCATATTATGTGCTAAATATGAAAGCATTAATTTTTTAAAAATAAAAGTAAGTTTTATAGATGAGGAAAATGTTGAATTTCACACTAACATTTAATTCTAATGTTGAGTTTGTTTTACTGGGAATTCAGTAATTTATTTGAAATAGACTGAAAGATGAACACCTATCTGCTTTCTTCAAATTGCTTGTTTTAAAAGATGTAACTCTAGCAATTTAATTATATTAAGTAGACATCATACAGATGTCATACAGAAAAAACAGAATGCTTTCACATGAAAGTTTTTTAATGTTATGCATAAATCTTCCTATTAATGCATTTAAGGCGATTGTAATAACAATAGATAACAAAGCAGGCATTTGTGGCTTCAATTTGAATAACACTGCACTTTAAAAATTAATCTCAAGAAAAATAATAAGAGTGATTCATGGATAGGACTTTAGCCTTATGGCTACAGGTGACAAGCTGTTTGGTAAACAATTTACAGAGTGTCTCCTCTCCTAACCATGGGCATTGCAAGCTCATTCTATTAACCTTAATAGGTTTGCTTTCAAAGTGTTTTACTTGGAAGATTAAAATATAAACACTGTAATATGTCAGCCTAGAGGGAAAGCAAACCAGTAAACAGAAAAGTGAATGCAGTGTATTCATCAAATTTTGTACATGAAGGATATTGACAGCCTCTACATGATGAGGCAAACTTTCTATGTTTCTGATTGCACAACAATCCAATGAGAATATGTGACAATTAATAATTCAGAAGATAAGAAGAATGCTGAAGATTTAATCCAGTTTTCTGTTTTCCTACAGGCCAGTATGATATCTATGTAAAATCCATTAATGGGACATAAATTTATTTATTTATTTTTATTTAGTTTTGCGATTTATATGCCGCCATTCTCCCGAAGGACTCAGGGCGGCTTACAACAATCAATAATACAAATCACAAAATAATGTAATGTATTTTTCTATGCAATGTAAAAAATGCAGTAGCAACTGCCCATTGTGTTTCCTTAATATATTTGAGATAGTTCATAAATATTGTGATTACTAGCCATTGATATCCTTTTCTCCTGTTGATGTTTTTGAAGACTTTTATGTTCTCTTTTCACAGAAATCAGTGGGACAAAGTGAAAAGTCCTGTGCAAAGAAGATTCAGAGCATTGTTTATTCTGCCAGTCTGAAAGGCTTTTTAAAAATTAACAAAAGCAATAGTGATGTCTAGAAAAACTGTCTAAATTGTCTAATACTGTAACATATAATAGAAGTAATCTTAAATATTTGATAAGTCATCAGCATTGATTTCCTGTGCAATGCAGAGGGACCGGAGACAATGGTGGGCATTCTAGAATTCCTATAGACCAATAAGAAGATTCAGAAGATCAAACCAGTGCTCTGAGAAAAAGTAAAGGTTTTTTCCCGATTCTAGGAGGAGGTGCTCGTCTCCGAGGGAGCCAGGGTTGTCTGAAGACACTTTCTGGGGTCATGTGGTCAGCATTAACTTCTCGCTGAAGTGGTACCTATTTATCTATTTGCATTTGCATGCTTTCGAACTGCTAGGAAGACTCTAAGAACTGATATGCTTCAAAATAGTTCTACAACTTGAGAGAAAATTCAATGCCTAGATTAATTAAGATAAACAAATCAAGTTGTATTATGACTTAGTTCAATGTGTGAACCAGACTTGTGCAGAAGACATTCTAGTGTGTTTTCATTCATTCATTCATTTATTCATTCATTCATTCATTCATTCATTCATATTTCTTAACCGTCCATCTTTTTCCTGCCGAACCATCCCTTGTTTATCTATTTACTATATTTGCAGGTAGCCTGTTCTCAAAGATGGCCAGAAAGTTCATAATTTATAATCACAAATCATAAATACTGGTATTATGGATGTGACCATTCAGTTTCTCTATTTTATGAAACTTATTCAATTCTTGTATTCCCTGCCTATTTTGGAAGAGTTCTAATGTATTTCTAATGTAAAAAATATATATTGTATATCTTGATGTAGACAGAGAATGAAACTGTCTGCCTTCATTAGTTGACTGCTATATCTGTAAGTGATAACTGTAAATGATACATACATACCACTTATATTAATGGAGTATCATGAGAGACATAAATTAATTCCATATAGTTTAATTCTAGAGGAAAATTTACATGGATCTATTGTACAACACCTTTTCTTTTCTTTTCTTTGTAGCAGCTTCATTCTTTTACCAAAGTTTCTGAATTCTTGCTCCTGCTTCTTTTTTTTTTTATACTTTTAATTCCATCACTGTCAGCTATGAAAAGGCCTGGCCTCTAAATTTTTGCAATTTTTCCTTTTCCCTGCCATCTAGTCACCCCATCATAATCTAGCAATTGCAGAGTTTCTGAGTACAATTGTTGCAAAGCTGCAATTTCCTGCTCATGATGGTTTTCTTAATATCTGTCATATTACACCTGCTTGTTACACTGTTTTCTGATAATTTTTTGGGAGATAGCTATGTGTATCAGTGATGCACTGTTTAGGGGACAAGTTTAAGATGGTTTTTTTTTTTTGCTCTTGTCTATTACTGATTTTGTTATGCTTCCTCTTTTCTGCCAGTTCTGCAGATTTAATAGTAATGCAATGCAATACTTCTGACTGGAGTTCTAAACAGATGATTCAGCCTACATGCGAATGCACCACTATTCTGTAATACTTGAAAATATATTTATATCCCTTGAATAAGAAAACTCTAAAGCAGCTTGCTTACTCAAATCCAAAGTATTGCACAGTTCTATTGTATAGTCATCTCCTTCCATGGCAAGTCTGAAGTAAACAAGAGAATAAGTACCTCCAAAATTTGTCACCAGAGCAGTTATCATTTATTTTCCCTGCATTGATTTATCATATGCCATCCAGTCAGTATTGATTTATCAATTGGTCTCTCCAGACGTCATCCTTAGTGAAGCGTGCGAACCAGCATCTGCATTTCCTGTGTCGGATGAGGAAAGCACATCTTTCTCCTTCTGTCTTGGCCATTTTTTACAGAAGCACAATTGAAAGCATTTTAACAAACTGCATCACTGTTTGTTTGGTGGCAGCAGTGCTTCAGATAAAGGGTCCATACAGAGAATGGTAAGGACAGCCAAGATTATAGGAAGCTTGCTTCCTGTTATTCAGGATACTGCTAATACGCACTATGTGCTTAGAGCTCTAAGCATTGTTAGAGACCCCACACACCCACTTTACAGTCTGTTTCTGTTGTTCCCAGTGGGAGGAGATTTCGAAGCATTTCTAGCAGGACTACCAGATTCTGTAACAGGTTTGTTCCCTATGCCATCCATCTGAAATTCGCAAGATTAGTTTTTCTTGCCATCTACATGTATACATCTGAACTAGACTTTGTTGTTTCTGTGTCATATAATATATGTAGATATATGCATACTTTTGTATTTATTTATTTTGTCATGTTTATGTAGTATATTTTAGATCTGGTGACCCTTTGCAACCAACTTTCATTTTAACGTATGCCGATTAGTATACATTCAAAGTGACAATAAAGTTATTCTAATTCAGAAGCTAATTCAGAAATTCTAATATGCCATCAAATCAGTATTGACTTTTAGCAACTATATAGATAGATGTTTTTCCAGAAAAAGCTGTCTCCAACTTGGTCCTTCAGATTTTCCAGTGGCATGCTCATTGTTGCTGTAATTGAGTCCAACCACCTTGCTGCTGGTCATTCTCTTCTCTTTCCACTCACCTTTCCCAGTTTATTATCACGGCTCATGGCTGTCTTTATAAAAGCACCTGACGGCTGTGGCCGGGAGGACTTTTCGTCAGGTCTGCCTGATTCACCAGTTGCGTCCCTTTCTGGATCGGGACTCTTACGCACGATCACTCATGCCCTCGTCACTTCCTGCCTGGACTACTGCAATGCTCTCTACATGGGGCTCCCCTTGAAGAGCACCTGGTGGCTCCAACTGGTGCAGAGTGCAGCCGCACGGGTGGTTATGGGAGCCATGTGGCGTTCCCATGTAACACTTCTCCTGTGCGAGCTGCACTGGCTCCCGGTGGTCTTCCGGGTGTGCTTCAAGGTTTTGGTTACCACCTTTAGAGCACTCCATGGCTTAGGACCTAGATACTTATGGGACCGCCTGCTGCCACCAATAACCTCTCACCAGCCAGTATGCTCTCATAGAGAGGGGCTCCTCAGGGTGCTGTTGGCCAAACAGTGTCAGCTGGTGGCCCCCGGGGGAGAGCCTTCTCTGTGGGGGCACTGTTATCTGGAATGAGCTCCCCCCGGAGATACGGAGAATCCCAGATTTACGCATCTTCTGCCACGCCCTCAAGACAGGCCGGCCTTATTCCAACAGGCTGGCCTGGTCTAACTTGGTTTAAACAGTATATGAGTAATTTTAAATCTGCTTTTAAATATGGGGATGTTTTTAATTCGTCTCGGGCCAAATTGTTTAATATGTTTTTATACTGTTTTAAATTTTATAATCTGTGTTTTATCTTTTTGGCTGTTCACCGCCCTGAGTCCTTCAGGAGTAGGGCAGTATATAAATCTAATAAAATAAAATAAAAATAAAATAAAATAAATGCTGATATAAATTTATCTTCCAGTTCTGGAAACAATGAAAAGTTTTTGAATTGGCAAAAATAAGTAATTCTGCTGCTTCATTTTTCTTTCCTAGACTATGTAGTCCAACTATATTTTCCTTCTTAATATTTCCAATTTTGGATTACTTATGTTTCTTGCATGTTTTATCAATTTTCCCTTGAATTTAACCATAAAACTCACCAATCGCTTCTTCTTCTGCAGTGTAGTTGGAGCATAAACTTGGGTAATTAAATTAAAAGACTGTTCACAAAGCTAATTTATATTATTTAGCCTCTGACTGCATTGTATTTGAGCACTGTTCTTCTTATATTTTTTGTGACTATGAAAGCAACATTTTTTCTTCTTTTTGTTTATTGATTAGTATTTTGATAGTCTAGACCCGTGATGGCGAACCTATGGCACGGGTGCCACAGGTGGCACGCGGAGCCGTATCGGTGGGCACGCGAGCTCAGCTCCAACATGCATGCGTGCGCCAGCCAGCTGATTTTTCGGGCCTTCTGGGCCCATCAGAAGTCAGGAAACACACTGTTTCCAGCCTTTGGAGGGCCTCGGGGGGGAGGCTGTTTTTGCCCTCCCCAGGCTCCTAGAAAGACTCTGGAGTCTGTGGAGAGCAAAAACAAGTCTACGGGGCCCACCATGCCATCACGTGCCAAAAGCGGGGGGAGCACAGGGGGCGGGGCGCATAGAATTATGGATGTGGGCACGTGTGCGTGTGACCCCACCGTGCTCCCCCCACTTTTGGCACGCGATGGCAAAAAGGTTAGCCATCACTGGTCTAGACACTTTCAGTCTGTTTCAATTTGTTAATGCCTAAGATGTCAGTGTGTTGTCAATTTGTTTCATCTTTTATTTTGTTGAAAGATGAAACATTCATTTCTATGTTTTTGTTTCTTATATTCCAAGTTCTCACTCTATTTTTGTTTTTGCAGTTTCAGATTTTCTGCATAGTGACACCTAGATGTCTAAAAAAATAATAATTTAACTGTACCATAAACACTATTACTTTGCTTCAGTGTCATCTACGTGAGAGTATATCATCTGGCAAACATCATCAGTCACTATTTTATCTATCTATATGGTTTTCTTGCTAAAACCCAGGAGTGGTTTACCATTGCCTTCTCCTGTGCATTATGAAATAATGTGGATGCCATAGTCATCCACATTCAGCATCCTCCTATATCACTCCTTCCTAATAAAGGTGCTTTAACTGGCAGTTGGGATAACCTTGGGTGATCCTGCTGGGTGTATATGCTCTTGACATACACTTCCAATGTTGTTTGCTCATTCCTTCCAGAAATACGCCACTCTTTAAAAGAGGCAGCACAAGATTTATAGGGTGTGCTACCCTGCATAGGTACTTTAAATAAGTATCAGTTTTATAATATACTGACATAATTATTACATCTGATTCTACTTCTATGAGTACTCAGAATCAAGGAACTGAATGATTTCAATCAATGATTGTTCAGAAATAAGTAATGGACATCTGCTATGTAAACAAATCTCAGTATATATGGCCTATAACAAGATGTTGTCCATTCATCACGATAAACTAACAAGCTCTGCAAATTGGGTGTAAACCTATACAAAAGGAAGGATCTATTTAACATGATATTGCATGCTGTGATTGCAACAGAGTGTTTATTGGTATAATGATCAGTAAATTCATTAATATAGTAATTAAACCTTTTCCCCATTGTACTCTGTTAGGAAGACCAGAATTTAGGCTTTTCCCAGAATGGACTGATTGAAATTCAAATAATAATAATAATAATAATAATAATAATAATAATAATAATAATAATAACAACTGTAATAATAACTTTATTGTCATTGTACGTGTATACACAGTATACCCATACAACGAAATTCACTTAACACCCAAAGACCAGGTCCAACACACATAACAATCCCCAAACACATTCCCACCCACCACAATTCCCCAAACCACCCAAACATCCACACAACAGACCAAGTAATGCTGTCCAACAGCTCACTGATGGTGTCCCTTTAGTTCATTGTTGAGTGCAATTATAGCTCTGGGATAAAACTATTCAAAATACGTGTGATCCGAGTTTTAATTATTCTGTATCTTCTACCAGAAGGCAACAGTCCAAAAAGATTGTAAGCAGGATGGGAAGAGTCTCTGAGAATGTTATGCAACTTCCTCAAACAGCGAGATTCAAAGATGTAGTCCAGGGCTGGTAGCTGGAGTCCAACGATATTCTGGGCAGTTTTAATGATACATGAAAAATAAAATAGTCACAAAGACAGAACAACTTCAGGATCCAAACTGGATCAGTCATCGGGACCAGAAATTTAGTCTTCTGAATTTTTGGGCTCGTGCTGGAGCCCATCCATTGGAAACTTCTCTCTCTTCAAAGAATGTATGCTTTGGGCTGTTCCATGCACAGTATTTATATGGTGCCTGGTAGAGTGTGGCTTTTTATTGGTTGATTGGGGGAATTGATGGATGGCTATTAAGTCATTGTTTCCTTGTGCTGCCAAGTCTTAGGCTCCTAAGTAGCTGTACTTGGTACTTAGAAAACTAAGTATTTGGAAGACTAAAAGTCTTCTAGGCCCAGTGAATGACCCAGGTTGTATCCTGCAACATTATCCTGGGACATGTATATTTGCCTTCATTCATGACAGACCACCTTTATTTGCATATGAGCTTTATCTGAGTGGGGAGAAAGATCTTTTTTTCTGAGAGCTTTAAGATTTTGTAAGGATATTTGTATTTGTGCTATTTATTTAAAAACAATGACAGTGCTTTGAAGTTTGCATCATGCAGAAACTGTCCAAGAATGGATGTGGTTTATAATCTCAATACATTTGATGGCAGATCTCACATTTGAGTTCTCATAGTATCATTTTCTTTTCCTTATCAATAGTTCTAATGAATCTTTATGGCTAAACGGAATTAAGTTAATGTGAGTTACCAGTCTCTGGTAACATTATTTTAATTATTTCCCTCTCTTCTTCCTTCCAGTACCCGTAATACTGAAATTTAAGTTCGTGGAATGTAAGCATACTTTTTTGTTCCTGGTCATCTGTAGGGAATAGCCAGACATCTATTCCTAATTATTTAGTTTTCTAAAATATCAGATATTATAATAAACACAACTTTTGAAGAAGTTCAGAGTGACACTATTAATTTTGGATTAAGTTTAAAAAAGAAATAGAACTTTCTTAGATCCACATATGGGATTAGGCAAGAGTTATTATCTGGTAATAAATCCACAATTTATGCTACCACATTTTACAATGCCCTAAATCTAATTCAAAACAAATTCATTGTATTAGCCTTGTATAATTACTGCATATGTCAATGTACATAATTATTTCTTATTACTTTTTCTATAATTCCTCTGCCTAATTTGTTTTGACAATGCTTAAAAGAGATTGTTAATGATATCCATGCATTCTGTACAAATTACTAGATAATTCCAGCAAAATTAGTTATTAATAGAATTATTTATTTAAAAAGTGGTTACAAATGTCAAATGTGATGTATCCTCATTAATCACATATATAATCAAGATGCAATCTTGCGTAATAATGTATGATATGTGGAATCTTTTTCTGTGTATCTCCCTCTCTCAGTTTTGTTATCAACAAAACACCAGCATCAGGAATAAGTAGCAATACTGCCATTAAAGGATCAGTTTTCTTGCTGCTGTCTTGTTCTAGGACACACACAGAGAATTTGAAATTGGAAATGCCCTAGTGATTTTCTTCCCAAGAATTAACTAATCTTAATTTTTAAACTCAGAAAATATTGGCTACTTGTTTTTTCTTGTTCCCTGAGAAAAAGCAGGGTACAATAATTATTTAACAATACTAGAATGTCATTGCTACTATAATTAGTATTATTATTATTAGTCATGTACCAATTAAAACAATGTTAATCTCAGAATGGATTTGTACAGAATGTACAGTAATAACTTCCCTACTTTTCATTTTTAGAAAGAAGTGAGGTTTTATTACATAGCTCCTGTTTTCATCTTGACTTTTTCAAGTCTGTACTGCTGTATGTCTGGTTAATTCTGCACATTGCAGATATAGATACAGGGATCTTCCCTCTATAAACAGAATAACAGATAAGAGTTGAAAGGGACCTTGGAGGTCTTCTAGTCCAATCCCCTACTCAGGTAGGAGACCCATTTCAGATAAATGGCTGTTAAATTGCACGCTTTTGACCCATCCTCCCCCTTTTTTTTGAAGATGGGAACTACATAAGTTCTTTTCTGGTTCTCTAGTAGTTCCTCGGTGTACCAGGATCTTTAAAGATATGGACCTTTAAAGTGGTTATGAAATCATTTCTGCCAGCAAATGAAAGTAATATTTTTTAAAAGTATGGTGTTAGGACCCTGAGGGTCTCTTTTCTTTAGCCAATTCCTAACTTGACAAAGCAAGTAAAGTAGGCTTCTAAGAAGGTATGCAATTATTGGTATTACACATTTGAAGAATTTTCTGAAAAGTGAATAAACTTTTCACATAGTAATTCCCTAGTAATTCCTAAGAAGAGTTCTTCAGTTATTAGAAATTAGGGAACCACTGAACTCTAAAACAAAAATACAGAAAGCTTTACTGATGTTCTACAAAAGAAAAACAAAAACAAAATGGGAATATGGGTAAAAGAGATTTCATATCTTAGTGAATTTATTAATGAGGAAATTTTTATTTGCACTGCAAATCATTAACAGAGCTTGGCAGTTTGCCACTCCTGCCTGATTGCTAGTGTAATGGAGTTTATATTCCTTTAGCATGGTGTTTAAAGAAATAAAGCACTCACAAAAGTAGATTGTTGTTGTTGTTGTTAGTAGTTGCGAAGTCGTGTCGGACCCATTGCAACCCCACGGACAACATTCCTCCAGGCCTTCCTGTCCTCAATTAATCAAATATTGCACTAAGGCTTTATTACTGAAAGTGGAAAGTATGCAAGAATGTACAAGAAAATGGAGGAGGATAGTTTGTTTTCATGCTTTATCAAATTTATTTCCTGCTTTTTCAATAATAAAAACAATCACAGCACAGGATATAATTCATACTCTAGTTCACTGGATACTTGTTTCTGCTCTCCCCTGACAAATAACTTGATTTCACATCAAAAATGAATTTTTCCTCCTTCATTTGATCCTAAGTTTAGATAGAAAAATACAGAGAGTTATTTAAGTCAAACATGACTCTCTTATGACAACTGTAGTATCTGGTGAAATCTTAAAATAAGATTTTTTACTGCATTTTGCAGAGCTATTTGCCCAGGTTAATGAAGTCTTAAAAAGAAAGGAAAATAGAAGTTGGGTTCTACATAAATACGGATGCTGAACTGCTCTTGGTTTTAGGGTGGAAGGACATGGAAGGCAGGTCTAAATATGGCATTAGATAATGTTGCTTCTAAAGCTCAATAGTCCTTCAATACCAATCCTATTTTATTTAGCAATATATTTGGCCCTTATATGCACTTGCATCGTACCCACATCAGAAGCCCCAATGGGCTTCCGGATTGGAATGATTGGCCAGTGACATCACCGTTGCCTGGGGGATGCCCAGCTGGGGGCTCTTTTCATGCAGCCAGCAGGATCTGGAGCAAAGGAAGTGAAGTCACCCCGTCCCACGGCAGCTCACAAGTCTCAAATATGAGCTTGCTAACCTCCAACCTGGCGTCCTAACATACAAGCCATTATAACATCATTATAACATACTCTCCAGTTAGTGTGCACTTGGAATAAAAAAATCCAAAGTACCAGAGACAGAGAAACATGATAGTTGATCCTTAGAAAATAATAATTGTACAAATGTAGAATTTTCAAAGTCCAAACATACCCTAATTTAATTAAACAAATGGTACATTCTGTTTTAAACTAGAATGCAAACCTTTTCCAGCATGCACAAATTACCTTTCAATATTCACATTTCCTTTGCTTATTATGTATTTTGTATACACACACATATACTGTACATAGATAACAAAAAGACAGAAATGAAGTGAAATATTTAACATATAACATTATATAACAATTGCTTGAATAATTTCATTCGGGCATGAAACAGAAGACTATTATGCCATTTACTTTGCATCAAAAGAAATACCTACAATTTTTATTTAATCTATTATCGGTATCCTTTCACTTATGTAGTGATGTTCCTTTGCTGCCCCCTACTGCAGACCATAGCATCATTTTCCAAAGGACCTGTGATTCTGACAAATAAGCAGAATGAAATCATAGACTGTAACTTTCCAAAAGTTAGATAGTACTAATTTCTTCATATCAATCATCTCAGTAAGTTTAATATGAATTAGTACAAATTAGTGAACACTATTTATTATTTTCTAACTACAGAAGGCTTTTTAATATTTTTAAAATGTATTTCTACCTAAGAATCTGTCAAAAAGCTTCTTTGCTTGCAAAAAGCTGCCCTAAATGCCAATCATTAAATTAGAAATGGGGGAATACACCAGGGGTGAAATGCTCCCGGTTCGGATCAGATTGCCTGATCTGGTACATTGGCGGATGGTGGTTCGGAGAACTGGTAGCAAAAATCCCTGCGTACACCCCCCCCCCCATGCTCAGCTGAGCTGCACGATCATCAGAGGCTTTTTTTTTTTACTTTTAAAAGCATCTTTTCTACAACTTTTTCAGCCGTAAAAATGCTTTTAAAAGTTAAAAAAAAGCCTCTGATGATCGCGCGGCTCAGCTGGGATCGTCAGAGGCTTTTCAAAGCATTTTTTTCTGCAACCCCTTCCGCCGAAGTGGTGGTTAAAAAAATGCTTTGGAAAACCTCTGCCGATCAGGCAACACAGCTGGGATCATCAGAGCCTTTTCAAAGCATTTTTTAAACCACCTCTTCCGCTGAAGAGGTTGCAGAAAAAAATGCTTTAAAAGTTTCTCTGATGATCCCAGCTGAGTTGCCTGATCGTCAGATACGTTTTTTAAAAAAATATCTGACGATCAGACAACTCAGCTGGGATCGTCAGTCATATTACCCTCCACCATGACCACAGAACCGGTAGTAACAAATTTTACATTTCACCCCTGGAATACATACTGAAGATCAATGACAGTCACAATTATTGTAAGCTAAATGGGGAAGTTGAAAAAAAGTTTGTTCTCTGGAAGAAGGCAATGAAAGTTTCATAGGTATGTCCATGAAGAAGGGAAAATTGAAACTGCCAAGGTTGGAAACTAAGAATCGGAGACCAGACCAGACCAGATCATGATCAAAACCAGATTGTGGGGGCAATAAGCTGACTTTGTATAAATATACAAAAGTATGAAGGCTATTGCTTAACACATTGTAAGCCGTCCTGAGTCTCCGGAGAAGGGCGGCATATAAATCAAATTAAAAACAAAACAAAACAGGATGCAGCTCCCTCTATATCAAGATTAAAGGAAAAAAAGCAATAATTTCATTATTATGTAAAAATGGAAGAGAGGCAAGATTTGAACCTCAACATGGATTGATAGATTCTGCAATAGCTGATTATCTTTCTACTAAGAGTGTCTTGTGTTAGTAATAAGACACTTTCTACCCAAGTCTTAACTTCGATTCCTCTACGACTTAACTACGAAGTGCCTTGAGTTTCTAGAGAATAATTATTGTTGTGCCCTGAGTGTCCTATGAGCTTGACTCATAGGAAATTGTCTGGTTACTTGTGACTCTTAGGCAAGTAAGCTGCCATTCTTACAATAGTGAAAAGAAAAATTACTCTAGCAATTTTCTCTGTTATTCCTTCAGTTAAATTAAGCTTTTTTCTGGGTAAAGGATTAAGCTGTGCCTTTTAGCCTTAAAGTTTCACAGACACTTGAAGGGCATAAAATATTCTACATTTGAAAGACTAAAATACATATATATATATTTTCAGGTGTATACACCAACTGATCAGGATTAATGATTTAAAAAATCTGAATTAATGGTTAAACACACACATACATCTGCTGCCATCCATCAGTCTTTGTAAGAATGGCATCTACAACATAATGCTCTATTTGTATTTTTGTATAGGTAATCCTTGACTAACAACAGTTCACTTAGTGACCACACAAAGTTACAATGGCATTGAAAAAAGGTAAGTTATGACCATTGCAGCATCCCCACGGTCACGTGATCAAAATTCAGATGGTTGAACTGTCTCACACTTATGATGGTTGTAGTCTTCCAGGGTCATGTGATCCCCTTTTGCAACCTTCTGACAAGCAAAGTCAGTGGGGAGGCCAGATTCACTTAACAGATGTGTTACTAACAACTGCAGTGATTCACTTAACAAATGTGGCAAGAAAACTTGTGAAATGGGGCAAAACTCACTTAATAAATTTCTCACTTAGCAACATAAATTTTGGGCTCAATTGTGGTCACGAGGAGGAGAGGCCAGGCGAGGCAAGGGTGGGCATGATAAGGAGTGGCTAGGAGGGAAGGGGTGAGACAGGGCTGGGCTTGGCAAGGAGAGGCTGGGCGAGGCGCCCCTCAACATGAGTAATGTCAAGTTGGCCATGACCACCCAGCCACATCTACTCAGCCGGTCATTAGAACCAGTTGTTAAATTATTTGAATCCCACCACTGGGTTGGTAAGATTGACAATGGCCTCCGCTATCAGTTTATTGGGAAGAAGAGAATGAAGTCAGAGTTTGTTCTTTTAACAATTAACGACAGCCAGAGACATTGCAATTATTAAAAAGAATGGGAATATTGAAAAATTAAAAGGATATATCACCCTTACTCTTTTTATAAGCTGAAACATTATTTTTGATTAATTTGTAATGTAGGTTTGGAGACCGTGTTACAGAATGAATAATTGAAGACAAAATGATGAAGTTGGCAGGTTAGATGTTATATGATTTGCTGACTGGAGGGAAGAGCCCTTAGAAAAGATTTTTTTTAAAAAAAGATACAAATTTTTAAATGGGTAAGAATAAATAAAATGAAAGGTATGTAAATAATAACATGTTACATGGAAATAGAGATGCAAAACTGAACTGATTCTTATCACTTGAGTTGCAAGTTAGGCACATGAACAGAATTCTCCCCATAAGGTATAATAATCTCTGAACAGTCCTCAGATTTTTTATAGAAATATTGTGTTTTACCAATAAAAATGATTAGCATGGCAAGAAAAATCTATATACAATTAGAAGCTTCTGCAAGCTCAAAGCATTGATCCATTGAGATTCTTGCTCTCTACAAATGATTTGCTGATCTCATCTTGCTTAATGGCATCTTCTGGATAAATTTGTCCAATTCCTTCACTAGATATAGGGGAGCATTGGTTTCCAGGATGATAATACGTGTGTGATAATCATGAAACTGTTGCAATTGATGTCATTCTGACTTTTATGCTTCTTTGGAGCAGACACTAAGTGGGAACTTTCCATCACTCGTACTGCAGCTGGTTTCCTGTTCCATATGGTTCTTAGCTACTTTTTCTAAGATTCTTGAGTATTCTGTGGATGGAATTATAAATTAAATCATCATCTAGAGTAACCAGTTGGTTCCTGGGGGATCTGTAATATTGCAAAGGTGAATAGGCTATATGTACTATATGGCTGCAGGCTTTGAAACTTTTGTAGCTGTACATATGGCCATGGTTCTGGAAAAGAGGATGTGAGGACATATTTGGCATCTCTGACCACTGCCTATCTAGTGGAGCTCTTCAAGAATCCAAGGTATTTTTATTTATTTATTAAATTTCTACACCTCCTATCTTACCTAAGTGACTCTGGGTAGCTCACAAGATATACTCGTGAAATTCTCCATGTACCCATTTCCCATTCTTTACAACTGTTTCAGACATGTACAAACACCTAAACTGTGTTCATGGCCTTGGACAACCAATTCAGTCATTTAACATTAGTTTCCACAGAAAATGGAGAATTTATTACAGTATGATTTGCTTAAAATCATTGTAGCAAAATATAGATCTGCAAATAATTGCAGATTATACCAAGATATTCAAAACAATAAAAGCCTCTGAGAATTTATTTGCCAAGTACAGACACTAAACCTACTTTTAAAATCTGTGGCAGAAGAGATAGGCCACTTAAGCGTTTTAGGGAAACAAGGAAGAAACGGTCCTTAATTGTTAAGTAGTTCTTAGAAATACAGATCTAGGACTGAAAAAGTTATGACCGTGGCGTGAAATTTTGTGCTCCAGAGCTGTTAAACCTGATTTTAGAAGAAAGCCTGTAATTTATTCTTCTAATTGCAAAGATACGGTTGTACCTTTGGTTTGTCGCATGGCTTGTCGCAATGCTAGCAGCATTGCGGAGGTTTAAGTACGTGCAATGCTTGTTTCAAACGTCTCAGTGCCTTCCTGATTTGGAATAATTAAAGGCCCACGAACGGGCAGCCAGACAGTTGGCAGTAGCAACTTTTTCCACGAGACATCCTGCATTCTAAAGGTGGTGGTTTTCTCAGACAACCTACCTTTTTTGCTTCGGTTTCTCGGCAATAGGGACAGCCTTCCATCCATTTCCCCTCCCGGCGGATACCGGCACTGTTACAAATCAAATGCCGAGTCGCTGATTACCGTGGCGATCGATGTGATCGCTCTTTCACTTCTTCTACACGCAGTGTCTGCGGCGCGCCAGTGCAAAAGGAACATTTGGAGAAATGCATGACTGGGAAGGTGAGCTGGAGACATCAGGTTCTCTGCAGAGCAAAATACTTCTCCTGCCCCTTTGCTTATTAATTCTTTCGTGTTTTCTGTAAGGGGCAAGAGACAGGCTATAGTTTCAAGACACAGCGGTAGCGGCGGCGGCGATGAGTTTTGCAAACTGTACAATTACTCGCCAGTAAATCCCTCTGAGATCCCTGCGACTTATCCCTAAGAAGAGCGTGTAGGAACGTGGATCTTGACCCTAGGTAGTGTTTTTTTGTAGCGTCTTAACGTTTCTTTTTATTTCTGCTTCTCTCCTCTTTCACAACCTGTCGTGGGATAAAGTGAAAGCGTAGAGCTCTTCCTGTCCTTAATTAAGAGAGGCCTCCAGAGATCTTGGCGGATCTTGATTTCTACAGCGAGGTCCTAACCTTCAGACCTGCCGCGAGATTGCATGTTAACTTTCTCAGTCCTGATCTCATTAGAAACAGGAGAAGCGGGCTTTTAGCTTTATCGTATGAATTTAGGCAGGAATTTAATCCCTCTGCCCACTTTTTTCAAATATATCGCAACTCAGATCATTGTATACCCTCCAAGACGTCCTTTGGTAAAGAAGACTGTGGTTGCCAGTGAGGGGTGTTGTGGCTTCAAGGAACAGATCTGTTGATCTGTTTTATAAATAATAATTCAGATCTCCCCAAATGCATCCAAGGTGGATTCAAACAAACAAGTTTATCACTTGTCAGAGAAATTCAGGGGCATTATTGGGGGCTGGGTGGGTGGGTGTTGGAAATACCATGAATGAATTCTCTCACAAGCAGATGCAAAGAAAGGCAGACTAATCTGAACACATTTGTCCTGTATCTTAATTGATTTATTATGTATTATTTTTACATGAAAAGAGCACTATAACATTTTTACAGTTGTCTTCTTTTTGAACTCTAGCTAGTTGAACATATCAGTACAACATGAAACTAGAACAGGGCAGATTGAAATTAAACTCCCAAGACAATATTGGTAACCTTGATTAAGTGTCTTATCAGTCTAACCCACCTCCCAAAGTTTTCAAGAAGATAAAAGGACTAGGTTGCCTACTTGAAGGAAGGAATGGATAATACTGATGGCACCTTTGTTTTAAAAATAATTTGATGTATAATTTAGATAAGAATAGAGAAAAGTTTAAATATTTCCTTCAGGGCCATTATCAAAATAAACAAATGGGGTCTTCTGCTTATTTGGGGGGGGGGGCGGGAGAGTCAAAGTTTTCCTTCTCCATCTGTTCCCTCCCCACAGCAACCCCCACTTAGGCAGTCTGGCCTGAGAGAGAGAAAGTGGCCCAAGGAGCTTCTGTGGATGAGGAAACACTAAAATCAGTGTCTCCTTGGCCTTATTCAATACTTGTATTGAGAATTTAGGGAGTCTTCAAATTTTTGGCTGCAAAAACCTAGAGACTACTACATGTATCTCTCTAGGGCAGGGGTGTCAAACTCAAGGCCTGCGGGCTAGATCTGGCCTGTGGGGTGCTTAAATCCAGCCCACGGGGCTGGCTGGGAAATATCAAAGGACCGGCCATGGTGCCGGGCTGCATGGCCTGTTTTTGGCCAGCAGAGTGCTGCAGGAGGCCATGGAGGGTGAAAATGAGGCATGAGTGAGCGGCCCCGTGCCACGGTTTGACTTGTAAAGTGCTGCAGGAGGCTGTTCAGGCCGAAAATGGGGCAGAGTTTGGGCCAGTAGGGTGCTGTAGGAGGTGTCCGTCCGATCCCCCCCTCACCCCTCACCCCCCACTGGCCCGCGGAGGAGAGCTACAATGCTAATCTGGCCCTCAAATCCACTGCTCTTGGGACAGAAAACGTGTTGATACCATGTAGTGATCATTGGGACTTTTGCAGCTGAGGTAAGATAGCAGTAAAAATGTTTATTGACTAAGTTTTAAAGAAGATACTGCTGAGATGTCTTCATGGAACTGAGCTGTAACTTAGCACTAAAGGAAAAGGACCGTGCTCTGCAGTTTTCACTTAGATCTGGATTCAATTTGTACTATCAAAACTTTTCCCATGCCATGAAGCTACAGAATAGGAAGACCTCCTCTATTCCCTGTATTTGTAAGATGCATATATTACATAAAATTCTTATATTATAATGTATTATATTGTATAATATAGAACAGTTTATAATATATTGATAGCCAGGTTGCTCTAGCGGTTAAGGCACCTGACTAGAAGTTAGGAGATTGGGAATTCTTGTCTTGCCTTATGTATGAAAACTATCTGGGTGACTTGGATCAGAACAATTATAATTATTTATTGACACCCTCCCTAAATGAGATGTTACAAATTAAAAGTATACCTATCAAAACAATCAGGTTTGGCCTTAATTTATTTTTACAACTGACAGCCATGTTGTTTTGTTATTTGTCATAGACACTTTCAAGACTAGAGAAATATTTTTATTTTTCATGGACAACAAAATTGTATAATAGAGCATTTGCTATTTATGTATGTCATTTAACTTGTTCTGTTCTGACCTGTGATTATCAGATTAATGTCAGACAGAGCCAAAACATTGGCATGTAAATTGGACCACTTCTCTCTAAGAGAGAAAGCCTAGTCTGATCCATGGGTCATAAATAGTTGAGATGGAAGAGAAAATGGATACTAGGTAGCCCTGAGATTATGAGTCAGGGATTCAGACCAGTTTGGACCAATTTCCAAGCATGAATCAATAGGGTGGATAGTTGTAAATTTAATTTCCAGCAGTCTGCTTATTGAGCTGAGTATCTCCTCTTATTTTGGATAACTAAAACACACATTATACAGCAGGCCCTGTTCTGCCCACAGTTGCCAGCCTTGCAGTTCCTTTGTTTAATGTTCTGTCTCATATAGTGGAATTGCCATCATTTCAAGACTAGGTTTTGTAATGAACTGGGTTCATTCAACAAAAGAGAGAAAACTTGAATCATATACTGTGCCAGGTTCTAGGTCATCAGAGCTATATGGCCCATGATCCTAGCTTCTTAATTTTGGTAATTCCTTTTGTTTTTTTAGTCTAAAGGAAACATCACATTGGGTCATATTTTCTTATAGATTTACAAGTTTCATAAATCTTGCTTTTTAAAGAGGTATGTGTGATTATTACAATATATATGTATATGTATATGCATACACACACACACCTGCTTCTATCGTACCACCTTTAGTGCTTCTAAATATGTATCCCTTTAAACCATAAAACTTTATTGATTGTACCATCATTATCGAAGAGGGTGCTTTATTTCAGCATGACAATTCTGACATAAAGTTTTTATTATTGTATAATTATTTAAGTACTGCACAGAACCTAGGAAACTCCTTACAAACAATAGGCAGATAAACAATTACAGAGCTTTTGTGAATATAGATTTTTCCTATTCATAATCTGGTTCATCTCTGCTGTTTTCAGAATTCATTTGCTTTAATAAGCAAATCCATCCCAGTGCCATGCCATAAATGCCTACGCAGAACTCATTGTTCCCAAGCGATATGCATAGGATTACAGGTTAAATAATACTGCTTGTACAGATATCATTAATGTACTGATTAATTGTGTTTTTATAAACTTTAGTTTAAGCGGTTAAATTTGTGGCATTCCAGTTTGGACTTTTGCCCAATGGTTGTTTTCGAAATATAGGTGATAGAGTAGAGCTTTGGATTTACTTCTAAATATGTGAGCCTTGAGGGGGATGCTTCAAGGGGGATGCTTTGTATGCCCAGATATATTTTTCTCTTTACTGGTAGTTTAGCTAATTTAAGTACATGGTTTGGGACTGAATAATACTATAAATTAATCTGTGTTTTTCCTAGAATTAAACAACAGTAAACTGGACTCTTGGTGACTATGATAGGATAGTTACATGTTATTTCTTGCTGTTAAAAAGTTCCTTTTTTTAAGACTGAATGTATTCCTATATGGAAAGACAGGCAAGGAATAGGTACTTACTAATAATAATAGTTTATTACAGTGGTTCCCAAACTGTGCGCCGCGGCTCCCTGGGGAGCCGCGCTATCGTCATAAGGGCGCCGCGAAATATTCCGCCCGCTGGGTCTAACGCTGATGCGCCATTTCTGAAACGTCTAGTGCGCATGCGCAGTTGCAAGTCGGATTGCTATGGGAGCCGCGAACCGAAAAAGATTGGGAACCTCTGGTTTATTACATTCATTTTTAACTCCAGTTCTTAGGTATTATATCTCTTGCCCAACAACTGCTGGCAGAGAAAATGCATCAGATAAAACTAAGTAAACTAAGTATTTTGAACAATAAAAAGTTCAAAATCCAGAGATAAAAGAGCAACATGGAGGAAAAATAGCTAAAGGTACTGCCTAAAATTAACTAAATAAAAGAGGAAAATTATGTAGCCTCATCTTAGGAGTGGTTACTAGGAAGGGAGTTCACGGATGTTTCTAGGGCTTATGTCTAAAATAAATCAACATCAGCTTGAAGATGCTGTATTGTAATGCTCTATAGTAATGCTTTATTTGCTAAGGTTTTAACTCTGTAGATTTGAGCAGGACTTCTCTCTAGTAAACATGATAGAAATAATTCTCCTTGTCTTCTGTGGGGCTTATAGGGGTAGACTTTGGTTATCAGACTATAGATTATAGTCTGATAACCAAAGCCTAGCCCTAAGTATATGTTTGATTACTTCTGCATCCCTGTCTTTTAATAAAACTTTGCTTCCTAGAGAGTGAGCAAGGTGTTTGCAGGATAGAGAGAAAGGATGAAAGCAGCACTATGCCGCTTCGATGCAAGCTCCTCCATTTTTGTACGTGCATTGTGTCAACACATGCAGGTCTGGAAAGGGCAAAAGTTGTGTTACCCTATTAGATCATTGCTTTTGGCATTTTGATTAAAACTGGTGCCTGCAAACATTTGAAAGAGAGGCAAGACTAGGCAATCCATATCAGCATGTGGTTCATTTATGAGGAAGAATCACACGAGAAGGAATGGCTGTTTTTATGAAGAACTGTATGCACTCATCTCTGACTTGAAACAAAATAGAATTTTAATAAAACTCTTTTATTGAAAGGAACATACCATTACTCCCTATAATACAGATAGAGTCAACTTCTACAAAGAAACCAACTTCCTCACATGCTCTTTTCTAAGTAGCATTATTTATTCATGCAACTTTCAACATGATCCAATTAGTCTGTTTAGCTTTTTGATTCTCTGTCTGTTCTCTGTAACTCATATAACAGCATCTGAGGATGCATTTCTTATTTTAGAAAAATCCTACAACTGCAAAATAGATGCTGTCCTCAGAATTCGTTAAGTTCTGGTGAAGTCCAATGCCAGATAATCTATATTCTACTAAAACTTTTGTATCTGATTGTTTGTAACCTTTAATTAGGCAAAACAGTACATCATAGGGCAATAATTTTTGAATCAACATATCTGAAATGGGCTACGTGGGACCATAATTTCTGTGCGATTGACATTTGACAAAACTGTGGCTTCTTCAGCATCGCTGCACATCCTGACTGTACATTTCCTAGATACCTGTAGTTGTGGGGCAAAAGGGAAGAGAGGTGTATCCCCATCTTTTTTCCTGCCTTCCAGTGACATCTAAATCGAGTTGACTGGAGGCAAGGCCTTATGACCTTATGATAAGGTAGGATTGGCTGGGGTCAGCCCTTTTCTGGAATGTCAACGGGTCAGCCCTTTTCTGGAATGGGGACTGGAGGTGCAGTTTTCTTTATAGTTCCTCACTTCCTAATTCCCCCTCTCTCCAGAAAAATGGCAGAATGTGTGTTAGCTGAAGAGGAAGAGTGATTTCTGATGTTCCCTGTCAGCTTCCAATATAGAGTCAGTGAGGAAGTTGGCAGGTAGTAATAAGTCATTACCAGTCTCATTTTTTATCTGCCCATAATCATTCTGTTTTTCTGTTTAGATAAGAAAATATCTGTGAAAGAATGGGTTAATAAGTCATTTAGAGGAGGACTCCCTGATTGGGAATACATTTTGAGATCCAGTTTACCATTTACCTTTATCAGTTTACCATTATCATGATCCCCTGTATCTCTTTCTTGACAGACCACTTTGGCATATCTTCATTTGTGTTTACCTCAGGTCCGATTTACTGCAATCATTCATATTATTATTTCTCCTAGATTCTATGCATTATTTCATGAACTTTAAAATGAACATGTTGTTATTATTCCATTCAATATTTAAGGATATGATTTTTCTCAATACCATCATATATTGGTGATCACAGCCTTCTATTGTGGTACCTCCTACCTTCCTGATTTCTGGAATCCCTTCCAGAAATGTTGAATTATAAACACTTACTATCACAGCATTTAAAGCTATACCAAGTATATCATGTCTTATACACAGGCATATGTTTTTTTCATCCAGTGATGTATAATCCCAGAGTCTAATCCTAATCTGCATCACACAGATGATACTTAACTATAGTCCAGCAATAACAGCCAGCCAATCAAACAGTCCAAAATCAGACCATGACTCAGAAATATCCGAACAAACAACATTCATACTACTTTGCATCTCACCAAAAGGTATTTAAAGATATGTATTTTGACAGATGAACACAACTCAAAATGCACTGACAATGTCTCCTCGAATGGTAATAAAATATTTGCAACCAAATTGCTAGGCTCAGAAGTCAAACCAACAGCCTAACTACCAACCCAAGCTACTAATCAAATACATTTCATATCCTTCAGAGTGTGATTGCTGCTTATCCCAAAGAGGTAATGGCTGCTCTGTAATGCTGCAGTTAGCCTTCTACCTTGTTTCCCCCAAAATAAGACATACCCTGATAAGCCCAATCACGCTTTTGAACGCATGGTAATAAGGCCAAGGGCTTATTTCAGGGTTCAAAAAATATAAGACAGGGTCTTATTTTCGTGGAAACACAGTAGCTTTTTGGTGGAACTGGACAGTGACATTTTTTTCTTTTAACAAGATATCCCTGGATCTTCATTTATTTCTGTTTTGCAAAACCAGAGTCTTTAGCATATCATCACTGCTGGTGAAGGATTCTGCTTCATTTTGACACAATGTATTGTTCATTTATGTGGAGGTAATAATTTATGATTACCTTTAAGGTCAGTTTGGATTAATCTCTTACCTTGAAAAAAGAGGAACTTAGTGTATTGTGAAGAATAAACTCCCCATACCAATTTATTTAAAATATTGTCTGAAATCAAGAGGGTATTTTGACCCTTCAAAAATGAGGAACCTCTATAAGATTTTTGGACAAGATTTAGAATATATCTGACAAAGAAGATTTACAGAGTGGTAACGATGGTGGAAAAATTATAAAACAACTTCAAATGAAAGCAAGCATTTGGATGTATTTAGAAGATAGTTCCCAAATATATCACCATTGCCATGCAATGGATCTTAACATTTCCTCTGGTTAGTTTGCTGCTTGCAGTGCTCTGTTTTAAATCTACTAAATTTGTTTTAGTAAAATAATTGGAAAGTGATCACTTTCTAATCTGCCGATTGTCATTTGGAATGAATTTAAATCAATCATGTTTTTTGACTCAGTGTTGATATATATTATAGGATACTTGTCCCTCAGTAGGTATTAGTTATATCTATGATGATTGTTCTTTTCTATTACCCATGTTTTTTGTAGGAGTACTGTGTCATATCTATGTTAAAAATTATGAAATCAAAATCAATTATTAGGCCAACATGTGATGTTGCAGGACACAAGGGAAAGAAGACTTTGTGAGGCATAATGTCATTCTGACTGCTATGAGAAAGCCTCAACAGCTGGGACCTTTTCCTGAGTGATCTAGAATTTCTGCTGAATATTATTATTCATTATCCCCTTGTTGTTTAAGGTTTATATGCATTATATAGGTAAGTAGGTTTCTGGAGGTTCTGATACAGTTATCAGTAGATGACATTCTAGATTTTGCATTAGTTGCTACGATGTCAGTAGGAACTAGGGATTAAAATCCTTGGATACGGGATGTGGGGATGTGATATAATGGTCCTTTTAATTAATTCTACTTAGCTGAGTTGTCAAGTAAATTAAGATGCATCAGATCATTAGGTAAGAATGATAGCATATTGATGAGGATTCAATTTGGTTTTGAGTAGTTAGACTTGCAAGTTTGCTGTGACATTTCATATTTTCCTGACTTTGTAGAGTTGTCAGTTTACAGGTACATGAAGGTATATGGCAGTTTTTAATTTTGCAGCCATCAACTAGGAAGTCCAGATACACCAGCTCAATCATGGTCTAGGGATTGTTTAAGTCCATTATGTCTTTTCAATATTTCTTCCTGTTCACAGTTTGGTAGAACTGGGAAAGAAGTAATTAAGTCTGGTCCTAAGGTTTCAAGAGTTAATTAAGCCTGGTTCTAAGATTCCAACCCTGATTTCATGTTATTTCGATGTATTTTTTTGTAAGTTGTCTTATCAAGCACCGTGATAAGAATTATTTTGTCATCATTTGGCACACTGCCCATAGTGAGAGGCAGCATAGATCCAGCCTAATACAAATTTCTGAGAAATTGACTCCTTTTCTCATCATGAAACATTTTCAGTTGATATATTTGGGAAGAGCTCTGGAAAGATTTCATTTTGGAGGACATTTAAAGATTTGTGGGCTGATCAAAACACAACAGAATTCTTTTGTGATCTGCTATGCTTGGAAGTCATTCAGTAGCATGTACATTGAACACGTGATGTTGGCAGTGAAGAATATGACTAAGAGATTGAACAACAGCTTTTATGGTAACCAGTGTCCAGTATTAGTTCTTTTAAGTGTGATCAGTAAGACAGCCTCATTTGTTTAAAGCATGCAACTATTCCTAGATGATTTTGATCCTTTGTGGGGTCATGATGCCACAGATTGATAATTTTCAGTACTGTTTTGAAGATGCCATCTGTAGACTGCTTCTTCCTTTGCACAAACAATTCAAATGCTAGTGTTAAAAGGTCCACATTTTTATTTATGGATGGAAATTCAAAGGTAGAAATTACTGTTTGTGCAGTTAGTAAGCATTGCCTGGCAGCAAGGTCTGTTGCATATTCCTTTGCATTTTGTGTTTCTGCTCACCCCTCAAAGAGGAAAGATTTATTGAAGAAGTAGAAGTTATTTCAATCCCAGCAGCATAAGTAGCTAAAAGGGGCAGGGAATCATTATGGTGCCTTGACTCCTCATGCAGAGAAAAGGAAAACTCCAGTAATTGGGATTTCCCAAGTTCTGATTTAACAACCAAATTCAGAGGGTCATATCTTTTTGTGGTATAGATAAAGTAAGTAGAGGAGGAGGAATTTTCTTTTTTATCAGCTTTACTTACAGATTTCTCAGCTACCTCTCCACTCCAGCTGCCTTAGAGTCCTTCAGTAATAAATATGTCTCAACTTTTATCTGCTTGGCTGACATAGGTGTTGGTTGGAGCCCAAGACAGATACTATAATTATTTTTCCTTTTGTCAATAGTATCCAAACCAATGATAGGAACTTTCCCCTTCTTTTTTTGCTTCCTTCTTGATTTCCTTAAAATCCTTAAATTCTTTGTAGAATTTAAAACTTTTATAGGTGTTTACAAGTGTTAAATGTTTTAAAGAGGCAATTATACTATCAAGTTAATTTAATGGTTAACATACCAGGCCAGAAACCAAGAGATTGTGAGTCCTAGATCTGACTAAAACATAAAACATAGAGCCTTGGTAGTACAGTGGTCTAAAGCACCCTGTTATTAACACCAGCTGCCTGCAATTATTGCAGGTTCGAATCTCACCAGGCTCAAGGTTGACTCAGCCTTCCATCCTTTCTAAGGTAGGTAAATTGAGGACCCAGTTTGTGGGGGCAATGTTGACTTTGTATAAATATACAAAAGTATGAAGGCTATTGCTTAGCGCATTGTAAGCCGCCCTGAGTCTCCGGAGAAGGGCAGCATATAAATCAAATTAAAAAAAAAATCCAGTGAGTGACTTTAGGCCAGTTACTTTCTCTCTCTAAGCCTAACTCACCTTGTTGTGGGAAAATAAGAAAAAGGAGAAAAATTAGGGACTTCCGGTTCCGGTCCCGGAGGCAACGGACACTGATCAGGCTAGCTCTGGCCCCAGTGTCCGATCCCCCCCATCTGGAGGCCCTATGGGCCAAACGCCCTAATATTGGGGCGTTTGCCGTCTGAGGGCGGCTTGCCAGGGGTCCCCTGCCTCACATTCAGGGGCCGGGAGGCCGATGCTGGCGCGCCCGAGGCTCCAGCGGGGGAGGGAGGCGATCGGCGGCCTTTTCTGGGGCCGCTGAGGCGCCACAGCGCCTAAGGGGACCGGCGCTTACCTGCAAGACACAGCGGACTGGGAGCTGATTGACCGGAGAGTTGAGGTGGCATGACGGAGTTTTAACTGCAAGGAGCAGAGAGCTGACAAGGCATCCTGGAGGTGAGAGGGGGGGGGTTGGAGTCCCCCCCCCCCTTGTAGCTGGAAAGGTGCCCTGGCTGAGAAGTAGGGGGGAAGAAATGGAAAAAAAACCCTTCCTTTGCTGACTTTTTCTTGAGGATGGCTGAATCAGAATTTGTTAAAGAGGTCTGGTGGCCTCTCTTCCCGGTGGAGAGCTATGGCGGCGGTCCGACTTCCTGCTTCTTTATTTACGACTGAAGACATTACCCACCTCGAGCTTCCTGTTTGACCTACTCTGCACTCCGGACTCGTTGCTTCTGTGAGCGCCCACTGGTGGATACTGGAAAAATTACACCGACTGTCAATCCCTCTTTCTTTCCTGGAGGCTTGTTTTTTGGGATTTCTCATCTTCCATCATTGCAAGATGGCCAAGGGCCACAAAACAACAGCAGCTGACATGGAAAAATTTTTGGAAAGACTGGCAAAATTGGATCAGAAATTGGATAAATTGGATGATTTACAAAAAGGATTATCTGAAATTAAATCTGAAATGACACTTACGAAAAAAGATTTAAATGATGTTCAACAGCTGGCAGAGCAAAACAAGAAGAAGATGGGGGGTCTGGAGGGGGAGGTACGGGCACTCCAGCGGGTGGAAGAAGGGAGAGGAAATGCAATGCTAACTTTACAATTTTACAAACTTTGTAAAGCAACTTTACAAACCTCTTTCACAGGTTTCAAAACGTGGAACAACTCGACCAGGAAAACTTGAGAGAAGTGATGGTCAAAATGTTGGGTGAATTTCTTGAAAGAGATTTGGAGTCTACTGGAAGGGATGTGGATCTGGTGTATAGAGTAAACTCACAATTTGCAATTTTACATAGTGTCCCAAGAGAGGTCCATATTAAATTTGTAAGAAGGGAACTGAGAGATGAGATTTTGAGAAAACAAAGACTGGGGGCGCTGGTGTACAGGGGCAAGGAGGTCACCATCCTAAAGCAGATTCCCAGACAGGTACGAGAATTAAGGAGAAAATATTATTTTTTATCAAACAAGTTGTACCTTAAGGGAGTAGGCTTTAGGTGGTTGATTCCGGAGGGTTTGATGATTTTCTGGAAGGACAGTAGGAAGAAAATTAATAACGTAGCGGAGGCTAAGGCCTTTTTTGAGCAGCATAAGTCCTTCCTAGAGGGAGAAGATACAGGAGCTGAAGAGGGGGAAGTATTAGATGAACAAGGAGCGGAGGCGGGCGGGGCTGTGGCGGCCCGGGAGGAGGGGGGAGGCCAGGCCATGGTTCTAAGAGCTAGAACTAGGAAATGAAGAAAGGAGGGGAATCTATTATCTAATGTTTTTTTTTTGATATCTCTTTTTAATCTTTCTTTTCACTGTACTTTGTATAATATTTTGGCTATTGGCTTTCTTTGTTTACATAACTTTTATATAATCCGGTTGTTTGTTTTGACTTAACATAATAACGTCTGTTGTGTGAGAATTTAAAAAAGAGAAAATAATAATTTAAATATCTTTTTTATAAAGATATTGAAAATTCAACATATTGTAAACTATAATGTTGTATATTTTTAACCAACAAAAACTTTTCTTATAAAAAAAAAGAAAAAGGAGAAAAATTAGATATGTCACTGTTTTTAGTTATGTATAAAAATAATAAAGGTGAAATAAAAGAAATCTTTAAAAAAGGGACAAGAGGCAGTGAGCACATAAAACTTCATGCTAACTGAATACCACCTTTCCCATCCCATCATTTTTGCTGGATATTTACACATTCTTACTGTGTTTTCCCAAAAATAAGGCTCTCTCTTATATTTTTTTGAACCCCGAAATAAGCGCTTGGCCTTATTTTCGGAGAGGTCTTATTATTTTGGGGTGCGTGGAGGAAGATGGAGCTCGTCTTGCCATTTTATCTGATTTCCAGCTTTGTCTCCCTAACTCTAACCAGAGGAAATGGCGGGGGCTGGCTGTGCATGCGGTTAAATATTTTTGGGGAGGGCTTATTTTAAGAGGGGCTTATTTTAGTGCATGCGCTCAAAAGCCTGATTGAGCTTATTATCAGGGGATGTCTTATTTTCGGGGAAACAGGGTATTGCCAACCTCCATTATTTGATTGTACTAGAGTCTTGTTTATTGTACTGTATTTATTCTTTCCGCACTACTCAGAATCATAAAGGATGAGAAAGGTGGATCTGACTTCAGGGAACAACTTCTACAACAATTGATATTTACCAGATAAAAACTGAAGTCAAATTTGGGTCCTTTATGTTACAATTTTCCTGCTTATCTGGTTTACAAAGATTTACAAAGATTTACAAAGTGTAAATTGCACTATCTATCAATCCAGTTGATGTCTAACATACTTGCACATTAATCTCAATCTGAAATGGGCTTTCTGCTACCTGCTGTATGTAACAGTCTGTGGTTCATTATAAATCAGCTTTTTTTGTGGCTACCTCTGAACTAATCTTTTATACAAATATTATGCTCTGGGCATGATTTAAATATAGTTAAATATTGTATTAATAACTAGGTTTCATGATTTGTAACTTATTTATTTATTTCATTTTAGTTTTAAAAGCCCAACAGTAACCTGCTATGGAACGGGTGTGTACACCATTGGAATGTCTACTTCCCACTGGTATAGTACCTACTGCTTACTTATATATTTATATAGAGAGAGCATATTTAGAATATAGTGTAATGTTTTGATTGATAGTGGTATGATTTTAAACTATTTTAAAACAAGATGATGCATCACTGAGTCATACTTTAGTATAGTAGTGTAGCGTAGAGTAGAGTAGAATATGGCTACAAACCGTATCATGATCAGTTCTGTCAGAGTTTTGCAGAGTGACTAGTATTATGAGATAAACCCAGCATAGCACACAGAGCCTTTAGATAATGAACAGTGGTTTATATACAACTAAATATATACAGATAGATACGTAGTAGATACTATAATACAGCTACGGACACAAGGAGAGCAATGAGATACATGACGAAAGAGAGATACGCCCTCTAATGGTCATCTATTTATAGACACCTCTTAAGAGGGTAGCAGTCTTGTGTGCCACCCCACCAGAGTCTTAACCCAGTGATGCCAGATGCTGAATCATTCCCATTGCATCAGCTTTCAGTTGCCTCTGCTTACAATTTCCATCATCTTACAGCTATTAAATCTACATTCCCTGACAAATTCAGAAGGACAAATAGGCACTAAATTTAACTTGGAAAATCTGCATTTATCCTAATGATGTTGCAAGCAAGAATGCTATCATTGCACCAACTGCTGCACTTCTTCCCAAATCTGTGAATCAAAATACAGTCTTCCCCACTATTGCAGAACAAAAGTGATTGGCCAAATGAGAGTAGCAACATGGCCGAAATTGTAATAGAAGAAACTCTAATGTAGCTTTTCCCAACCTGCTGGATGGGACCTGATGGGAACTTCCAGTCACTAAAAATCGATGCTTCCTCTTTTTCTAAAGACCTATGTTTTAAAGTTTTGAATTCCATTATTGAATGAAAACAAAAGCAACCAGTGAGTGAAAAATATTATCCCTTAAAAAGACAGATTGATGATTTAAAATGGAAGAAGAGATACCAAAGGGTATCTATATATAAAAAAGGATGTATGTTTGCATGTGTATTCCAGCATAACTCTGGAACATCTTGAGCAATTTCAACCAAACTTGGTACACACATGACTTACCCTCTGGAAACAAATACTGGGGTGGGGGGAGGTCACCCCTGGGGTGTGTGTGTCTGTTTGTGTGTGTTCCAGCTTAACTCTGGAATGCCTGGGCCATTAAGGAGAGTGAGTCCGGTGTTCTAGAGCAGCAATTGTTTGTGATGTCACTTCCTTCACAGCTTCTTCTGGAAAGCCAGCCATGACATTCGTCCTCGAGTGGACCAATGGGGAAGTGCCTGATGGATTTGGGGCAAAGTGCCAGGATCGTAGACAGGGCGGGAAAGAGGAGTGCATGGGAGGGGGAAGGGAGAGGGCAGGGATGATGGGCATGGGAGTAGGGGGAAGAAAGGCCCCTCCCAATGGCTCCCTGTCAGACAAACACTTCAACGTCTATAAATACCCAGGCAAAGATACAGCCTGTTGTGCCCTAAAATGGCTTTTACTGGACTGCCTTAAAATGGCTTCTAACAACATAATTCTGGAACACCTCGAGCAATTTCAACCAAACTTGGTACACAGATGACTTACTCCCTGGAAAGAAGTACTGTGGGGGTAAAACACCCCTAACACCCCTTGGGGTGACTGTTCTGTTAAGATACAACCTGTTGTGCCTTAAAATGGCTTCTACTGTACTGCCTTAAAATGGCTTCTACTGTACAGCACAGTGGAATTGTCATGGAAACGGCGCACCCTCCCGGCTCTGCCACAGCTGGCCAGGGGTAATGAGAGGAGAAAGGGGGGGGAGGAGGGCCAGGCTCCAGGAGGAGGAGGGGACTCCATCTCCCCCATTGTGAAGCGCGCTAAAGTTCACTGTGCTGTGCAAGGCACTGCGAGACTGCCTCATGGCCTGCCCGACACCTCATATCAGAATCAGAGGAGGGGGGAGAAAAATAATAGTCACACACACACACACACACAGAGAGAGAGATACAGGGGGGGGGAGAGAGAGATACAGGGAGAGGGGGAAGATAGGGGGAGAGAAGGAAACACACAGATAGATTCAGAGGGGGGAGAGACACAGAGATACAGAGATACAAAGAGGGAGGCAGAGAGAGACAGAAAGAGAGGGGGAGAGAAAGATACGGGGGGAGAAACACAGAGAGAGAGAGGAATGCAGAGAGGAGGAAAGATAGGGAGAGAGAGACAGAGCGATACAAAGGGAGAGGGGAGAGAGACAGATGCAGAGAGAGATACAGAGGGAGGAGGGGGGAGAGAGACACACACAGAGAGATACAGAGGGTGGGAGATGGGTGAGAGAGAAGAGAGAGAGATACACACAGAAATGGGGAGCCTGTGATAAATAAATACCCTGGGGCAACTCTGGGTTATCAGTTAGTTAAGAATAAACTAAGAAAGATGTAAAGTAGTAAGGTAACCAATTAAAAGTGGGTTTTTTTAAAAAAAGAAAATTAAAGGACAAAGATTAAATAGTTAATTGGAAAGTGGATTGTTTACAACTACATTGAGGATTGGTAGTTTACAAAAAATAAAAGTTAAGAAATCCCCCATTATTTTCTTATTCATTTGCTAATTGAACATGCCTGGTTAAATTATTTTTTTCTTCTGAATGAATTTGTCTAAAATCTGATTTAGAAGGGAATTTCCTGTTTTGTCCTCATCATATAAGTCCAGCAGAAGTATTTGCACTTGTTTCATGACACAGCTGCTAATTTATTAACAGTGGCTACATTTTGTTTTATTATGTTTTTAAATCTTGCTGATTTTTTAAAAATATAATTAAAAATCCTGTTAAAACTTTCTGTTGTTGGAGGCCCAGATCATCTCTTTTACTTGAGGCCTTTCACTGGATGTTTCTGCTATCACTGGTCAGTGAATGGAACCCATCAGAGAATCTTTTCAGTTGAGGATCTATGGAACATTCTCTAGAGAAAGTTCTCTTCTTCTCTGGAGAAAATGTACAATGGCCACTAAAGCCACTGACTTCTAACTGTGGACAAAAACTAAGTTTATTTACTTCTGTTTAATCCTGAGAAGGCTGATGACATTAATCAATTTATTATTTTATTTTTATTATTCACTATAATTTCATTTTTAAATTTGTACTTCATTGGCAATTACTTTGAATGTATGAAAAGAGTACTGCATTGAAAGATGAAAACAGAATGTTTGAGATTAATATCATGGCTAAGTCATGAATGTTCAATTTAGTTACTGCCTACCTGTTTCGGAATAATCCCTCTCCTAGTTTGGGGCACCAAAATGTGTGGCAACTGATATTATTGGGATATAATATTTTCCAATTACCTAATTTCCTGGCTTGTTGACAAAGTAATTCCAGGGGGTAGGAGAAAAGAGAAAGGGGGCTTTACTTTTCTACTGCTGTTACTTTTTTAAATAATAATTTTATTAAAGCCATCAAAGTATAAATTACAATTGGAAATTAAAATACTGGGAATATGGGAAAATGTGGGGTCAAAGGAAAAAAAAGAAAGACAAGCATTGACTTCTGATTCTTTTTAGCACATGAGGATAAACTAATAACATCACATCCTCAATTTTTTAGTTTTACAGACTAAATCTATACAAGCCATTTCTAAAACAACAAACTTACCTAATCAGCAAAACCCAAAATCAAAGTTTCATTTTTCATCTCTAGCATAGAATCCAGAAGCAGTTTCCAAGTTGGGTGTATTCTTTTCTTCGATTAGAGCAGTTAATTTAATTGAATCGGCTAGTTCCAACATCTTTTAAGCCAATCATCCAGTGGTGGGATTTAGCTGGTTCATACCGGTTCAGTAGAACTGGTAGCTAACTGTTCGGTTCGGCAAACCGGCTGAAGCCTCATCCCTCCCAGCCATTCCTCCCCTCACTCGGCCTCTCCTCCCATTCTCGCAGCAGCAGCCAGACAGGAAGTGTGTAGAGATAGTACCTTGGCAACTGGACTGTTTTTCTCTGACCCGCTTTCCTGTTTTGTCTGCTGGATTGATGCAGGTAGACATCAATTCTGACTTCATTGTCCATTGCAGCTTGGAATCTTAAATAAGGCTGAGTATGTAAGATTGTGTTGTAGCCAGCCTGGGTATTAGATTGGCCCCTGCGAAGTCCCCATCTGCCGAGGAGCCCGGCGAGGCCTCACTCTCCATCAGCTGAAGCACCTGGCCTCCCGGTGACGGAGGGAGGGGCTGGCTAAACAAGCTAAGTGCTTGAAGGACCCCATCCCATTACCAGGAGTCCAGGTGCCTCTTCCCAGAAGCATGGGACTTCTCATGACAAGGCCCTGAGTTCCCCTGCAGTTCGTTCTACTGCTGGAAGATGGGCTGCAGCAGTCCCACCTTGGCCCATACCAGCTCTTTGCAATCACCCATGCCAGGATTGCTGCAGAGTACCCCCCTTTGGGTTCTTTTTGTCGGGAGGAGGGGAGAAATTCTGACTTGGAATTTGGGTCTGCTTCAGCCTCCTAGTGTGGGGCTTTGGGTGAAGGCTGGAGGGAAGTGTCACTGGTGGCGAAGAGCTGGAGTGCTTCATTCTAGTGGGACTGCATCATGGCCTGGAACTGGCTGAGCATCTTATCCCGCTAAGCCTCCAGGCCTTGCACTTCCGCAGGTCTTCCCTCTGCTTGGAAAGCCTATTCTCGTAGTCCTCAGTGAGGTGTTTCTGCTGAGCCTCCTTCTCAGCCAGTTCCAATTTGAACTACACCAGCTGTTTGTCGTGGTGGCTGCTTAGCTCCAACAACGTGAGGAGAGGCTGGGCAAGGCAAGACATCCCTCAAAATGAGTGCTATCGAGTTGGCACACCCACCCAGTCACATGACCACCCAGCCATGACCACCCAGCCATGACCACCCAGCTGGTCATTAGGGCAGAGAACCAGTTGTTAAATTATTTGAATCCTACCACTGCATTCATCCATTGTGGAAATTAAGTATTTTTGCACTTTTGTGCATAAATCATTCTTACTTCTGTCATCATATATAACAGCAAGCTTCCAGGTTTTTTTAAAGGTTTTTATCTAGTAAGCCTAAAATAAAAATCTCTGGTTTAATTTTTATATTCACTTTATGAAACGTATGTACTAAAATATGAATCTTACCCCAGTATTTCTTTTATTTATCATAAGTCTACCAAAGATAGTAAAATTCTTTGCATTTACATTTCCAACATACATTTGAAATTACAGCAGGAATTTGTTGTTCTCCAGATGTTTCTGAGTTAGCCATACAGGCCCATTAAATTGAACTGCTGTGAATTGAAGTTTAGCAATACCTGGAAGGGAAAAGGCATTCCCACTGCTCCCAATATGGGACTACCAAAATTATCCTTCTGTAAAATAAATAGCAATAGCAGTTAGAATTACATACTGCTTTGCAGTGCTTTACAGTCCTCTCTTAAGTGGTTAACAGAGTCAGCATATTGCCTCCAACAATCTGGGTCCTCATTTTACCGACCTTGGAAAGATGGAAAGCTGAGTCAACCTTGAGCCAATGAGAATCGAACTGGCAGTCAGCAGAATTAGCCTGCAATACTGCATAGTAACCACTGCGCCAATAGCAGCTTATTTTCAGTTGCCTCTAGACTGTGCTGTGATTCTAAAATTGAAGAACTACTTTGTGACTAAGCATAGGAAGTCCATTGAAACGATTGAATTATTCAGTCTATCAAAATTAAAGCTTTTATTTAAAACCTTTAATTGCACTAATTTTTCTTCAGAATGGTTAGATTTCTTTTTCCATTAAGTTCAACTGGAGTTAAATGTAGATACTGTGAACTGACTATTTTAGTGTTTCAAGTTTTTAACTGAAAAGCATTTAAAACAATTTGTTTTATTTTCCAAGTTGTTGGCTGGTTGTTGTTATTTTATTTTGTAGAAGTGATAACACAGTTATCTGTGTTTACTGCAGTTTAACGCAGCTATTCAACTTCCTATGTTTTAGGTAACTGGAATATTTACAGTATTCATTGACCTCTCCTCTCTCCTCTCCTCTCCTCTCCTCTCCTCTCCTCTCCTCTCCTCTCCTCTCCTCTCCTCCCCACTCCATGTTTCTCTCACAAGCATATGATTTACTGCATTTGCCAGACTATAAGATGACCCTGCATTTAAGGAGGTCCCCATCTCCAGAGAATCAAAGGTCATAAACATAAACATAAAAATCTTGAACATTGCATGACTAACTTATCTTGTCATTAATTCTTAAAGAAATGATCCTAGATATTTTTTTCTCTCTAGCAAATGTGGCATCCGACAGTCTTGTGAATATGCATTTACATATAAGCACCGGCCATAATCCAAAAAGATGTGTTTAAGGCTAGAACTTAAATGAATATTAGCATATTTAATAGCTTTTGATTAAAATTAATTGCACTCCGTTTTTGAAATTATCCACCATATAAAATGGAGAAGAAAATACTAAGCTCCTGTTTACAAAAATAATGTGCTATAGACACTTTTGCATTCAGTTTGTGAATCCAAGGCTTATTGAATTCAAGGATTCTTATATTTGAATAAGCATGCTTATGATTTCCACTCTGTTTCAGTTATTTTGCTAGTCTTTTGCTCTTTGCCAGTTTAGAGAATGTTTTCAGTGAAGAGCTTATTCTGATTTTTCTTATCCACATGAGGATGCTTTCCGTTGTAGATGCTTATCCATTGCAAGTGGAGAAGGTCAGAGATGAAATATCTATTTTCCTTGAAGTAATTTCGGAGTAGCTTCTTCACTTTCTATATTACTATATTCTCAGAGAATGTAGGATTTTCCTTCATTTAACCTACAGGAAAAATGTATCTTTCTGATAAATACAGTAACTAAATGCTAGAGACACTACTTTCAAGGCTCAGAATGGAGAAGACTTTATTTGTGTCTGTCTGTGGTTTAAAAACTGGTATGATTCTCACTAAATAACAAGCATCATTATGTAGATTCTGATGGCCAATAATAGATTAACCCTTAGATGAGCATTTTCTGGCATTTACAAATGAAATGGCACAGAAAGAAAGACTTAATGGCATATTTGAAGAGTTTACTATGACAAAATTGATCTCTCATCCTAAATTCTAAAGTGTGAAGAATTCTAAAGTGAATTTAGAATTCTAAATTCTAAATCTAAAATTCTGAATTCTAAAGCCTTAGAGATAAAATTTTCAAATGTAGCATGTCTAAATATGTGCACACACATACATAACTGTGGTTTAGTGGTTTATTAATATTACCCAGCAATTCCCTTCACCAAAATTCAGAAAGACGCTACAGAGGAATTATCGAGTCTGTCATCTGCACCTCTATAACTGTCTGGTTTGGTTCTGCAACCCAACAAGATAGACACAGACTTCAGAGGATAATTAGAACTGCAAAAAACAACAACAACAACACAATTACTTACAAACCTGCCTTCCGTTGAGGACCTGTATACTGCATGAGTCAAAAAGAGGGCTGTGAAAATATTTACAGACTCCTTGAATCCTGGACATAAATTGTTTCAATTGCTACCCTCAAAACTATGCTATACAGTACTGCACACCAGAACAACTAGACACAAGAACATTTTTTTCCGGAACGCCATCACCCTGCTAAACAAATAATTCCCTCAACACTGTCAAACTATTCACTAAGTCTGCATTACTATTAATCTTCTCATCATCCCTATCACCCATCTCCTCCCACTTATGATTGTATGACTGTAATTTTGTTGCTTGTATTTTTACGATTTATATTTATTGTTTTCCTAGTATGATTTGATTGCTTATTTGTATCCTGTGACTAGCATTAAGTGTGCTACCTTATGATTCTTGATGAACGTATCTTCTTTTTATATACACTGGGAGCATATGCATCAAGACAAATTCCTTGTGTGTCCAATCACACTTGGCCAATAAAGAATTCTAAAGAACTGTCCCTATTATGTCCAGCCACAAGCATACCAATGTTAGTCCACAAAGCAATGGCCAATGAGTCACTTAAAAGTTTCCCAATCAAAATAAACCCACCAGCCAAAATTAAATCCACAATGCAAGAGAGTTCATAAGAAAAGTTCAGAGTTCATAAGGCACGATTCAAGTCAAAGCAGGGTATCAATCCAAAGCAAGGCAAGAATCACAACAACAGAAAAGACACAGCTAAGAAACGAACATGTTGTTCCACACATCACTCCCATCTGTCTGTTATGCTAAATAGCTAGCTTCTGGTGCAGCCCATCAAGAAGGGCGAGGCTGCCTCCTCACAAGTAATCTGGCTGACCTTATCTGCTCCTGCCTTTTCTCTGCCGTACATGTACTTGGATCGGTGCAGAAGGCAGTTCTAACTCATCACTGATGGCTGCAGCATCATGCTTTCCCCAACTGAAGCCTCGGGGCTGTTGTGCCACAGCTGTGTTTCAACCAACTCCCTCTCAGATGGCTGCTAGGAGCCATTGACCAGCTCCTCTCCTCATGTGCCTGGTACTGCTTCATCCTCCTCCAAATTGACAGCCGGAGAGGTATCTGGGGAAGCATCCATGGGAAACATCACAATATGACTTTTGGCTTATTTCCTTCACCTTCAGAGGTACTTCATTCTGATTTCAAGATTATGAACAATTTCCAGCAAATTTAAAGCGAATGATTATTGTATTATTATTTTTGTTTTTTCCCCAAAAAAACTCAGGACACATAATTGGGTCTCCCACAAACTCTGTATTATAGGTTAAAATGAGAAAAGTTATTACCCTATAATCACTCAAGTGAGTTTCATTGCTAATTGGGGATTCTAGGTTCTAGCCTTAAATAGTAATTCATCCCTTCATCCTTATTATGTGCATAATGGGTTTGTTGCTTGTATATTATAAGATTTTGATGAAGATTGCTAAATTAATTTTAGAGGATATGAAGAATAAAAAAAAGTCTAAATGGAATAGCAGTCATAAGTGGGATTGGTCAAACTATCAACTAACAATTGTATCATCCAGATTTTAGTGGGATTTGTGTTTAAATTACTATATTTTTCAGTAATGTACTTAAAATTCCTAGAGTTATTATTAGACGCCTCTGTATTGGGGTGAGATTTCTCTTTTGAAAAAAAAAACCTTCTAGACATTTCATTGTATGTCAGTTATATAATAATTGCATACATGGAGCTGAATTGCATCTGTACTTCTGCAGTATGATAGAATGGTTTCATATTCCAGAATAATAATGTTCAGCATTTTCAGACGTTGACTCACCTTTGACCTCATTTTGCAACATGGGACCTATTTTTCATGTTTGCTGAGGCAGTGAATCTGCAGCCCTCCAGCAATTAGATATTGCTGAATTATAATAGTCCCAGCCACTATTGCCAATACTGAGGGATACAGATATTGTAATATTAAATTACAATAGTATTTACTGTGTCTATGCTTATTTTTCTCTTTCTTCACCTGTCCTTTATTTTTCTCTTTTCTTATGTTTTTGCATTATCTCTTTTCCTTCTTCCCTCCCTCCCTCCCTATGCAGTTTTGAAATTCATTTTTGTCCAACATTTCTTTTACGATTTTTTTTCCATTTGTTCTTCCAGTTATCATGTCTTTTATGTGCCCCAGGTTGTTGAAAATCTATATTTCCAAATATCCTTATTAGCCATTACAGATTATACAAGGTAGATCAAAGAAATTAAGATTCTGAAATTCAAACAACAATGAAATCAAGCTTTTTACTCTAGCAAAATGTTCCTTCTAAAATATACTCTTGCTATATTTGCCTTGCCAACAGTTACTTCATTTTATGTTGTATTGTTTATATTGCATCTGGATTTGGACTCTGAATTTTCCTCAGATAGAATTATTAAAACCAGTGGTATTTTTCCTAGTTGCCAAACAAATCACTATGTGCTTTATATATGTAATCAATAGAAACTCTTTAATTAAGTGAATCGAACATGTTGTTGGATGGATGGTAACTACAGCAGATTTAATTCACCAAGATAACTTCAGCCATTACTTTAAAAGCCAGTAACAGATAGTCTAGTGTGCACTTTGCAAAGTGCATTGGTATGAAGAAAACAACCCATTGTGAAATATTGAGGCATCCACATACTTTGGAAAGTTTGGTACACTTGCTGTGTATTATTAAATCATTTGCATATCTGTTTATGCAGACAGACAACTAAGGAAAAAGTATAAAGCAACTGTGCTGAGTATTATAAATATGTGATTGCTTTCGTGTACTTTGCAAAGTATTCCTTTAAAGCAGGGGTGTCAAACTTAGATCCACAGTGTTGCACATGCGGCTCTCCTGAGTTCCATTTGCGCTGGCAGAGGACTGCAGGAACCTCACCCCTGGAGCTGTCACCCCAGCTCCACCGGGCCACCACAGGTGCTCTCAATGAAATTGAATTTTACACCCCTGGTTTAAGGGTTTTGTATAGCTGTAATAGATATAAATTACGAAAAGTCAATTTCAGATTACAATCCTACGGGTTACTCATTAAGAACTGACAGCTTGCTGTAACATTTTATTTTAAGAAAGGTTCACATATGACTTTCATGTAAAAACTATGAAGTAGACTTGGTTTCTTTTGTTTTTCATTTGCTTTCTTTTTCAATAACATAAGCATTGCTGTGCTATATATAAATACCTCATGCTCTTAAAAAGTTGTACCAGTCGTATATGAAATGTTATTTCATTTTTTTATATGAAACCCATTGGCCTAATTTTTTAGCAGGAGCTAATATTTGGCATCTATGAAGACAAATACTTTAAAATGTTTCAATTTTAATTTTTAACACAGTAAATATAGATATAATCCACATAAATGTAAGCTCTTTTGGGTCCGTAGTCATTTTTAAGAATGCAAAGAGGTCCTGAGACCAAAATGTTTGAGAACTGCTGATTTAGAGATTCTAGGAAAAAAGTCAGAGGACTATTCTCTTTATTGTCTTCCTGAAAACATGAAGGACAGACTTTAAATGTTATCATTATTGATTAAAAGATTGTGACTGATTGATTTTGCACCTCTTTTCAGTGCAGCAATTTGGTTCCTGTTTAACTCTTTGCTTTTATTGCTCTTGAATTTGTTTTCATATTCATGTTTTATTTTTCATTTCACTTTTAATTAGTATCATTATATTTGATGGCAGAATGTTTAGTTTATCTTCACTGTTAATAGCCTAATTGTTTCTCTTGCCTTAAGTAATATCTCATTAACTTTATAAGCCATCTTTTCCACATCATCTACAGAATTAATTTCCTGTGCATAGACTTGTCTGCAGCATTTCCCCCAAAACTTTCTTAATTAGCATTTTTATTGCTATATATTTTTTGAGTTCTTGTTTTCTGTTCAGAACTAAGCTTCTGAGGAGATCTAATAAAATGAGCATTATTGGTTCATTATCTCTTTTTTAACATGTCCAAAAATCAAATTATTAATACTATTACTATTATTTTTTCAGAAAAACTATAAACTTTTTTTAAAAAAAGACATATAGAATACCACTCTATTAAAATATTTTTATTTCATAAAATAATGTTAGAAAAAATTCACAATGTCAAAATGAATTATTCACAAGTAGTAAATAGATGTGCTAAAAATAGATATGTTTCCCTGAAATTTTCTTCAATTGCACAGCAACAATTGTTTTCACTTCTTCTAGTTTAAAGTTATGGAGACACATGTAAATGTCATTTCATAATCTTTCCATTGTCAGAATTCACAAATTAGTATTGTTCATGCCAAGAATATAAATATATTAGCATTATATTACATAACTAAGGTATCCAGTGTAGTAGTAGTAGTAGTAGTAGTAGTAGTAGTAGTAGTAATATAATTATTATTCTTTCCTCCCCCAATTTCTGATTCTGCCACCCAACAGACAGTTAGGCCTCTTTCATCCCCCCATTCGTTATCCTGCCTTTCTGCCACTAAACAAGCAGTTACACAGCTGTGGCTGGGCCTGGACAGCTATTTGGTGCAGTTCCTATGGTTATGGAATTATCATTTTTGGATCAGTAGTGGCTTAGCCTCTGCGAACCAACCAAGCACCTTCGGTTGTCCAGGTTTTGCGCTTTTGTTCTAGTCGCTTTGCAGTTGCACGTCCTGGTTCCCCAGTAGCAACATGAGCCCTGTAGCCCATTTTTCGACAGATATCCAGGAGCCATATCATCTGATATGGCACTTATTGACCTGGGCAACAACTGATCCGATGTAGAATTTTGTTGATTTCGTCTCATAATTGGTAATGGGAGGTGCCGGGGTTGGTTCATGGTGGCTAAGTCACTACTGATCCGAAGACCGGTAATCCCATAACCATAGGGACCACAAAGGATAGCTGTCCAGGCACGGAGCTATATTATTATATGATATGATATATGATATATTATAATTATATTATAATATAATACTATATTATATATTATATATTCTCTTTTATTCATTAAAAATGAAACTCAGTCAACTGGGCATTTAAAAATGTGTCACAAATACCATTGACTGGTGCTAATGGTTGATACGGGTTGCTGCCAGCATCCTAGATATCAACCAAGTACCTTCTTAAAATATATGATGTTCTGAGTAGTGCAGTTTTTTGCAGTTCTGCTGGTGTTATTGTAGGAAGCTGCAATTTCTTGAAGTGTTTTGTGAAATTCTTGGACATGGTACCATGTTTCTCAACCTTTGCAGCTTTAATAGCAATAGCACTTATATACCACTTCATAGTGTTTTACAGCATTCTCTAAGTAGTTTACAAATCAGCATATTGCCCTCAACAATCTGGATCCTCATTTTACTGACCTCAGAGGAATGGAAACCAGAATCAACCTTGAGCCGATCAGAATCAAACTCCTGGCAGTGAGCAGAGTTAATCTGCAATACTGCATTCTAACCACTGCACCACCAAGGCTCTTTTAAGCTTTCTGTACTTTAATTTTCAGAATTCTATAGTCAGCATGGATAAATATGAAACATACATGTAACCTTTTACAATTTGTAAATTGTACATTTTACAAATTCTCCAGAGTGGTTGTGGCATCGGCCAGGCATGGGTTGTTACAATTGGATCTGCCTAGAGATTGAATCATAGTTTTTCAGCCACGTCTCTTGCTCCTTCCACTCAGGCCCAGTTTCGACTCAGTCAGCCTGAGAGAAACACCTGTTGGCAGATTTGCCTATTTCAGCCCATTTCTGTTCAGATGCCAATTGAATTTAGTTTTTCAGCTTAAAATTTTTTCAAGCTTTTTGAGAGAACACCGGTCTACCTGGCTAAGAGGCTAGCTGTATATTTCAAGATTTTGGGAGCGCACCGGTCTACTGGCTTGCCATTTTGCAGGCCACCTCTGAGCGGCCTTGACGTTGCCACCTTGCCTGAGGCGTGCATGTCATATCAGCTATCCCACCAACGAGGCATTGGCAGCTACCACCAACAATCTATAGGCAGAATCTTTGGCAGACAGCTCCGGAGTCATGCCTCTCTCCCGCTGCCGCCTACAGTGCCAGTCAGCTGTAGTGTGGCTCTTTGAAGTGCTACGGAACATCGCCTGGCCATTTTGCCCAGCCAATTTTTTGCCGCTTCATCACCAACGAGACTCAAAGCCTCAGCCTCCAGCGGCAGGGATCACCGCTTCCCAAGGCTTGGTTCAGTGGCAGCAGATCACCCACGGAGTGTCTTTTACCTCCAGAAACTTCTGCAAGCGGCCTGCTGGTCTAGTTTCGCTACGACCTAATGACCATTGGTGCTGGGTGCTGGCATGTCCTAGGTCGGACCTAGGCAAGCCACCCCTTCAAGCAGAGCTCTTCCTGCTTGCGTATGTGCTGGTTAGCCCGGTTTACTGGCACAGCCACCACTGCTTGATTCACTTGGTGGTTTATTTGAGGCCTGAAGATGGTATCATGCATGCAGATCATCCCCTGGGCAAGTCTTCATGCAAGGCACCTCCAGTGGTTCTTGCTTCCATTCCAATGAGTGCGAATTTCTCACACCTTGACCATGCTCCGAGTTCCACTATCAGTCAGAAGGTCCCTAAATTGGTGGGCTTCACCAGCTCAAGACAGAGGGAGTTCTTTCAGAGAACCTCACTCATTCTTATGATGGACACCAGCCTCTTTGGCTGGGGGGCTCACTTCAACTCCCAGGGGAGCTCACTTCAAATCCCAGGTGGTGCAGGGTCACTGGTCACCTCAGGACCTCACCAACCCAATCAACTGGCTCGAGCTGAAGGCGATTTGCCTGGCCCTCTGACACTTTCAGTTAGCCCTGCAGGATCACCATGTACTTGTCTTGATGGACAATGTTGTTGCAAAAGCACATGTAAACCGCCAGGGGGGAACCCTGTCCAGACGACTCATGGAAGTGTCCTTTCGTCTGGGCAGGTGGGCTGAGATGAACACCCTCTCCCTCCGGGTGGAGCACATCACAGAGACATCAAACGCTCAGACAGACTATCTGAGCAAGACAACAGTGGACAACGCCAAATGGCAACTCTACCCAGACATCTTTCACGAAATCTGCAACAGGTTTGGAACCCTGTCCATAGATTGTTCACGTCGAGCCTGAACAATCAACTCCCTCGCTATTTCTCAAGGTTCCCGTCTCCGGGAGTGGAGGGGTCCAACGCTCTTCAATGCACATGGCCCCCCAGTCTCCTCTACGCCTTCCTCCAGCTGCCCCTGATACCAGCAGTGGTTTGGAAGGTCATTTCAGACAGGGCAGAACTAATCTTAGTGGCCCCTCATTGGCCCTGTCATCCCTGGTTCACGGACCTTGTCGGCTTCTCCATATCAAGGCCCTGGAGAATCTCATCAAACAGGATTTTCCTCCGCCAGGGGGTCCTGCTCCATCCGGAGCCTCAGTGGCTCCGGCTGACCACCTGGCACTTGAGGGGATCCTCCTGAGGTGACACAATTACTCCAACAGGGTCATTCATACCATTCAGGCGGCCAGATGACAATCCACAGTCCATATTTACAATGCTACCTGGACCTCCTTCTCCATATGGTGCACCACGCATCACGTTTATCCTCTCTCAGCTTCTGTTCCACAGGTGCTTGAGTTTCTACAGACAGTCTGGACCAGGGACTGGCTCACAGTACCGTATGGAGGCATATGGTGGCCATCTCCATGGTATTATCAGGTAACACGGGGGAGCCATTAGCACGCTACCCAGTTATCCACAGATTTTTACGGGGAACAGGTTACTTGCGTTCCCTAACTATACATAGATATCTAACCTGGGATTTACACAAGGTCCTCAGGGCTCTCACCAAACCTCCCTTCGAGCACCTCAGTCTCAGGTACCTCACCATTAAGGTGGCCTTTTTGGTAGTAATAACATCAGCTCAATGTATCTCTGAGTGGGCAGCACTATCTATTAGGGAGGATCTCTGTGTATTCCATCCAGAGAAGGTAGTCTTGAATAAAGGTTGTCCTTTATTCCCAAAATCAATTCCTGGGCCCAGCAGGTGGTACTCCCAAATTTCTGTCCGCGATCATCACATGTTTTAGAATGTAAGTGGCACACCCTAGATGTCAGAAGAGCCCTCAGGATCTATATTAAAAGAACAGGTCCAACCTCAGACTCCAACGGTCCAAGGCCTTATTTGTCTCTTTCCAACCAAATTCACTAGGATCAAAGGTGTTGTCCTCGACCATTGGTCATTGGATCAAGGTGTGTATCATCTTGGCCTATCATGCCCAGGTGATTCCAGTTCCCAGGCGCATCACTGCCTTTAGGACTGCCAAGCTTTGGTATGTCCCATGTCTGGCCAATGCTACAACCACACTGGAGAATGGGCATTGGTCCTACCTGAATGCCTGTTCTCGGTGCGTTGTGGCATCGGCCAGCCCCTCCCTTCTGCTCGTGGTCCTGGAGGTGACTCTCCCCTGTATTTTACGGTGTTTTTCTTCCAGACGGAGTTTTCTCTTTAGCTCTTCACCGAAACTGGGCCTCAGTGGAAGGAGCAAGAGGCGTGGCCGAAAAACTATGATTCAGTCTCCAGGCAGATCCAACCGTAACAACCCATGTCTGGCCGATGCCACAATGCACCCAGATTAGGTGTTCAGGTAGGCTCAACACCCATTCTGTCAATGTACAGATTTTCTAAGTGCCCTTCAATATTTTTTTTAGGGTGCTACCAAGTGTGCTGATAACCATTGGGACTACCACTAGGTTTATGCCATAATCTTTAAACTTTGATTTTGTGATCTCTAATTCTTTGATTCTATTCTATTATTCCACGGGGATAATATTAAAATAAATAATAATAAAAAATATTTTTATTTTGTCTTTTTTATAAATAACTAAAAGTAGTGAACAAAGTTTTTCAGATAGGTGTTGGGTCTCTGGTTTTGTTGGATATAAAAATCTTTTCTAGATTTTTGTGTTGCACAACCATAATAAAGGAAAAAAAGACAGCTGTCTTTAAAATGTTCAGACTTAGGCAGACCATAGGCTTTTACATGAATCAGATACTTCTGAGAAATAGACTTGGTGTCAAGTGATTTTCTTCCTGCTAGGCAATCAGACTAGGTTATCCTTGTGCTTCCTACATCATGCTGAGGTTCTTATTGAATAATTACATGAATCCCCACAGGATGCTAATTTAAGATTAACTTGTTCTCAAAAATACCTACAGCTAAGAGAATTCTGTTACATTTAGCTGAGAGTAAATTTGTTTTTTGTTGTTTTGATATCTGGCCTCTTCTTGAGGTATGCATAGCATTCTTTTCCCCAGTTCTTCCTCCAAAGAATATTTTTTGGTAGGGAAAGTGACTGATTCAGAGAGCTCTCATAGCTGAAGATAGACCTTAACTTGAGTTTGCTAGGTTCAGATATAACACCTTAACTACTAATCCATTAGCTTTCATCCTTCATCTTTCTTGAGCTTAGATCACAAGCTTAGATCCATTCATTCAAGATTTAATTTGGATGAACAAAATGTAGCAGAATGTGCTTTTCTAAGTTGTTTGGCTTTGGTACATCTATAGCTCATTCCGCTGACTCTTGTGGATGATCCCCGATAGTCCTGCCATGCCTATTTGTACAACAGTATGGAAGCCAAATGGTGATCTCTTAGGTTATGGCTGTCTACATTATTCAGTCAGAAATCATATGATTCTTTTAATCTTGATTTAGTGAGGGACTAGGTAGCATATTGCTACTTAGATCCTACTGAAATCCAGAGGTAGAATCTATTCCTTTGCTCTTTGCAAACTGCTTTGGATTCACATAGTTCTTTCAAATGGAGTGACACAAAGTGGCCAGGGAAGGATAATTATCAGTCGTTTTTTGAATTCAGTCAAAACGTAGCAACTATCATTTTTCTTTTGAAAGGAGATAAAATAATCAAAGGAAGCAAATCTTTATGGAAGAACTAAAATTTGATGCGGAGAAGAATGATTTAATTTTTATATCCTATATGACAGTATTCTAGTTAAGTTTTGATAATTCAAAACTTGTTTATATGCATGTATAATTAATGTTACAGACTGTCAGAATCATTTTTAATATAAATATGAGTAGCATAATTAGCCATTCTTACTCATCTTAAAAATAGGCAGGGTGTTGTGTACTTTGCATCTCGCAGTTTTTTTCATTATAGGGAGGCTATGACACTTTTTTTTGCTAAACATCACAAAATGAAATAAAAGTGGAAATGCATTCAGAGTTGTATATGTCATCATGATTTATTTATTTATTTGTCACATTTATACCCTGTCACAATCCCAAAGGACTCCAATTGTTGAAAAAGCTTTTATTTAAGTACTTATTTGAAGATATGTATTCCTAAGAAGCATCCTAGGAAATATTTCTTTCTAAGGTGAAATAGATTGCTTGTCCCAAAAAACTTGGCCACTCTTTTTGAATCCTGTTGGCAGGATTTAGGTATATATGAGATATGTGACATTAAATTCATTTTGGCATTTAACACATATACTTTTTAAAATGCAAATAAGAATGGCAAGATAAGATGTGCATAAAAGAAGTGTATAATATTCACTAGGAGAATTTCATAGGTGGTTTTAAATTGCTTTTGGGATTGCTTGTATTGTTTATTTTGGGAATTAGACAGAATTTTGTTGTGGGGAGGAAGGAATTGGGACAGAGGTGAAATGCTCCTGGTTCGGACTGGATTGCTTGATCCGGTAGTGATGGAGGCGGGTGGTTCGGAAAATCGGTAGCAAAAATCCCTGCTCCCCCACTCCCATGCCCAGCTGAGCCGCACAATCATCAGAGGCTTTTTTTACTTTTAAAAGCATTTTTTCTACAACCTCCTCGGCCAAAAAAATGCTTTTAAAAGTAAAAAAAAAAGCCTCTGATGATCACACAGCTCAGCTGGGATCATCAAAGGCTTTTAAAAGAAAAAAACCCTTTTTTTCTTTTAAATGCCTCTGACGATCCAAGCTGAGTTGCTTGATCGGCAAAGGCATTTAAAAGAAAAAAGTTTCTGCCGATCAGGTAACTCAGCTTGGATTGTCAGAGGCATTTAAAAGAAAAAAAGTCTCTGCCGATCAGACAACTCAGCTGGGATCGTCAGAGCCCTTTGAAAGAATTTTTTTACATGAAAAAAATGCTTTCAAATAGTTTTGAAAGTAAAAAAAAAAATGGCCACGCCCACCCAGTCACATTAACCCCCCATCAAGCCACGCCCACAGAACCGGTAGTAACAAATTTTAGATTTCACCACTGAATTGGGATGGATACCATATTGCCTTTCCAGAAAGCTGTACGTGTTATTCTGGAGGTACTAAATAGCTTTAGAAAAACACTTTAGAGAGCAGGAAGTTTATTCCTTTTTTTTGGTAAAGTTTTTTTTTATTTTTTACACAAACACACACACAAACGTAGAATATATTTTTGCTGAACAGAGTATTCAGCCGGTTAACAAATTTAAACAATTTTTAGTTCTTTCAACTAAAAGTACAATTTCTATACCTCCTTTTTTGCCATAACATTTATTTTCATCTATTTTGTACCAATATTACTCTTCATTTTCATCTCTAATTTTGACCAAATTCCATTTTCCCTTCTATTCTATATTAAACCCCTTCCCATTATCATCAAATTTTTATATCCACCATCAAATTAATTTATTATGTGGTGTTAGTTATTTAATTCTTATATTAATAATAAACCCACTTATTTTATAACATACATTTCCTTAACTAATACAATCCAACATTTTAATATAAATCAATTGATTATATAGATAATTTTTTCATTTATATATGAACCAGAAGGGGAAAAAAACTTAGTTGAATTTAAAAATATTCTAACTATTATCCTCTAATCATATAGCTTTCCCCTGTATTATTCCAAATCATCACTTAATCGTTTGTACACACACCACCATAAACCATTAAAAACATTTCAATTATTATTCCAATTATTTTTCAATTCATTTTCACCATCATATGATGTAACATTATTTCTTACTACAATTCATATTTAAATTCTAGTCATAGACATCATATTCCTTTCATTTATTTTCTTTTTTCCCTTTTCATTTTTATTTTTCCCTTTTTCTTTCCCCTTTTTTCCTTTTGTGCCTTAAAATCCTGATCTCTCCTGTTTTAACCTATATTTCCCGTTGTTTCCCCTCTCTTTTCTCTTTTTTGTTTCACCACTGTTTATTCCACTATTTATCCCAGTATTATCATTTTGTATTTCAAAGACCTGAACTCTTCTATTTTGCCCTATATTTCCTGTTATTTTTCACCCTTTTTCTCTGTTTTTATCTTTTCACTGTAAATCCCAGTGTAATCATTTAAATTCTTTATATTCCTTCTGTTCCATCCTCCCTTCCTTATTTGTCTCTTTCTATCCTCTTTATTTGTTTCATTGTTAATCCCAATGTAATCTCTAAAAACCTCCTTTTTATTATTACAAATATCCATTTTGTTTCAATCTACATTAATAATCTTACTTAGCTTCTCTTTTTATTTTTAGCTTTAAAAATATCAAATCAGTTTTATAGTCCAGTCCAGACCGAATTTAAACAACTCTTCTCACTTCTTTTTTCCTTTTTTCCTTTTATTTATATAACACTTCTGTTATAGGCTTATTGTCCATTCTCTTTTGTTTTTCTTGAAATTCGAAAAAGAAAGGAGAAAAAAAAGGATCTATTTATTTCTTTCCGATCCTTTAACCAATCTTGGGGCAATTTCTCTAGTTATTTAAAATTTTCCAAATTATTTCCAAGTAATTTTGTTCAAAAGTCAATTTTCCATCGGGTTTTTGTCCCTTTAAGACTAGGCTTCAAAATCTTCTTTTCTTCCCCCCATGCTCATTAGCCGCTGTTTTAGTGCTAGGAGTCTTAAAGTTAAAAAAATTTTTCCTTATTATTGTTTCAACCATAGGTTGGCTGTCACTCACCTGGCTTCAAAAAACTCAGTTCCATTCATCACTCCTGCTCAATGCTTAGTCCGGTTTCGCCAGCTTCATGACAGCCACAATGGCTGCCATCCCCCGCCGCCGAGTCATAGAGAGTTTTCTCTGACCTTTGAGGAACTTGCCTGTTCCTCTTGGTCTTCCGAGGTGCCTCTCCTTCTTCTCCCTCCCTACAGGACGGTTCTGGTCCGAAGACCCCTCGGCAGCGGTTCATCAGTCCAGGTTTTTGCGGAGCTCATCAGAGCCCGCTAATTTCCTGATTGTCTTGCCACGACGCTTCTGGTCGAATCCCTCGAAGTTTATTCCTATAGTACTTATTTTATTTATTATTTACTTAAGTCCTTAAAAAAGCAAAAATAAGCTTCTATCTGAGCAATTGAAGCAACTGATTAGTTATGTCTCTCAAAATCCCATTGACAATTTTTCTGAAAGTAGTTTAAAACAAATCTCCCATCATTTTTTTCCAGTGGATGGGAAAAGAATTAACACTTTACGTCCTTGTAAATGGCCTAGTAACTCAATTAAATTATTTGGAAAAAGTTGAGAGGAGGGCAATTTCACAAAGCCATTTCTCTAAGAATTCTGGCCATATATTTTTTGGTATACTTATTTATTTCTAGTTCTAGCTACAAAATAAGGTTGCTGTAAATGAAGAGTATTCCTAAACTTCCAACTGGTACAGAACATGATTGCACAGGTAGTTAATGATGCCAGTTATACAGGACACATAGCACCACTTCTGTGTGAGCTGCATTGGTTACTGTTGTGTTTCTGGGTTCAGTTTATTGGGTTATTTGAGGGTTGGTTTTTTTCCAATAGTCTTTATCCATCCAACCAAATCAAGCAGAATGGTCATGCTGCAGCTCCTGTCATCCAAAGAGTGTTGGCTGGTGGGGACTAGAAGTTGGGCTTTTTTTGCAATGGAACCTGCTCTATGGAACATCTTCCCTTCAGAGAATGACCGCCAGCCTGTTAGTCTTTTGTAAGTCCATAAAATCATGGCTATGTTCCCGAGTTTGGGACATTGAATGTGCTAAGGATTCTGTTGACTAACTGACCAAGTATCTTGGCTGCTATGTACATTTATTTTAGATGTTTTTATTGTTTTTTTATTGTTTTAAAATATATTTTAATGTATTCAGAATAGGTATGGCTTTTCAAAAAATTGAAATGTATGTTTTATAAGTCAAAAATAATTTCTAATGTGCATATACTCTGAATTTTAGTATCTTGACAGAATCAAGTAAAATATTGGTTTTGTTTTTAATTAGATCAAATAAATTACTATGAAATATAACAGAGAGAAACCAAATTAAATGGAAAGACCATAGTCCACTAAAATCAAAAGAATATTTATTGTTTAATATACTAAGTTGGAAATCATATCCTCATGAGTTGAATCACCACAGGGATGTTTAAATATTCTTCCTACAGAACAATTTTTGGGAAGGCAGGACTAAGACTTAAGAACAATAAGACAACAGGATTGGACTGCCTCCCAGGGGAAGTCTACAAAAAATGAGTGAGATTGTAGAATCAATATTGTTGGAAATATTTAATAAAGCACTATACGAAGCGAAAATACCGGAATCGTGGAGGGAGGCATATATCACCTTAATCTCGAAAGAAGATACAGATAAAAATCAAATCAAAAATTACAGCCCAATATCCCTCTTAAATGCAGATTACAAAATATTTATGAATATAATAGTAGAAAGGCTGAAAAGAGTATTGAATGAGACTATACACCCGGATCAAAATGGCTTCCTTCCAAACAGACAAATAAGAGATAACCACAAGAATAATAATAGACAGACTGGAATATTATGAAGCCCACCCAGAGAAACAAGTGGCTCTTGTTTTTCTGGATGCCTAAAATGCTTTCAATAATCTAAACTGGTAATTCATGATTAGGCAAATTAGACACATGAAACTGGGAAGTAAAATATGATAGTGGCAATATATACGACACAGAAGGGAGGGTAATAGTAAACAGGGACACCACCAACACATTTCAGGTAACTAAGGGTATATGTCAGGGATGCCACTGTAACCGCTTCTCTTTATTTTAACGTTAGAAATTTTACTAAATAGAATCAGAGCAAACCGAGAAATAAAGGGAATGAAAATTAAAAGAGAAGTATACAAAGCACAGGCCTTCGCGGACGACATGGTATTCATTATTGAGGAACCTCTGAAATCCGGTCCTATTCTAATACAAGAAATAGAAAAATATGGGGAAATATCTGGACTTTAACAACGGGAAAACCAAAATGATAGTTAAAAACTTAACAACAAATCAGAAAAAAAGAATTAGAAAAGGAAATGGATTTACAAATTGTAAAAAAAATTAAATACTTGGGCATATGGTTAACGGCGAAATGTACGTCCCTAAAGGAGGATAATTACATGGTATTAGTCCAACAAATAAAGAAGGATTTGGAAAAATGGGGGATGCTATAACTATCACTTTTAGATAGGATAGCGACCATCAAGATGAATATCCTACCAAAATTATTATACTTATTTCAGACAATTCCCATATCATTAGATAAGAAGTTTTTCGGAGAACTTAACAAAATCACCACAAAATTTGTTTGGTCAGGAAAGAAGGCAAGGATAAAACTAGTTTCTCTCCAAGATAGAAGTAGGGGGGGCTTTGGACTCCCGGTGTGGGAATTTTACTACAAGGCAGCAACTCTGGTTTGGATAAGGGATTGGGTGAACATAAACAACAGAAGAATCTTAACACTGGAAGGACACGATCTGCAAAAGGGGTGGCATGCCTTTATGTGGGATAAAGGGAATAGGACACACTTATATTTCTATAGACACAAAATAAGGGATGCATTGTTACAAATTTGGGGGGATATAAGGAAAAAACATTACATGAAAAACCCTGGTTGGTTATCCACCATGGAAGCAATGATCCACCCCAACACATTAGATATAAGCAAAACGCCCAGATATTCAGAAATTTTAGATAAAACGGGAAGCTTAAAAACAATCATACTAAAGGAACAGGGAATATCTATTGATTGGTGGCCATATTTACAACTGCAATCTAGGTACAAGAAAGACATGGAAGAATATGGAATTGACACGGAATCAAAACAACTACCGTATATACTCGAGTATAAGCCGAGTTTTTCAGCCCATTTTTCAGCCTGAAAAAAAAGCTCTATTTAAATAGGGAATTGTAATAATTGAGATATTATTAATTGTATATTGTGTTGAAAGCAGAAATGGTTAAGTTGTGGTTTGGAAGAATATTGGGGGAAATTATTTGGTTTATTATTATTGGTAAATATAATTAATTGATTTGTAAGAAATTGGATTGCATGGAAATAATTGGAATATTCAATATTCAAAGAAAATACATTGTATGTTTGTATGTGTGTTTCTAATTATTGCTATTTATTCATATTTGTTCTCCTTTTATGCACATGGACTACTCAGAGGGCTCAAAAAGTTATTTTTGACTGGTCCTTGCACTTGTGACCAGTCCTTGAACTTATGACTGTCCTCACATTTTACATTTTGGCCCTATCTTGTCACCATGCAAAATGCCCGTGCAGCATTCTTAAAACCATGTCACTCATTTCACAACTGCTTCTCTTCACCATGGTGACAAGATAGGGCAAAAACGTAAAATGTGAGGACAGTCGTAAGTTCGAGGACTGGTCACAAGTGTGAGGACCAGTCAAAAATTACTTTTTCAGCCCTCTGAGTAGTCCATATGCACAAAAGGACTACCCAGAGGGCTGAAAAAGGTGATTTCTGACAGGTCCTTGCACTTTTGACCGGTCTTTTTTTATTTTGAAATTTAACAGTAGCCGCTGCATTTCCCACCCTCGGCTTATACTCGAGTCAATAAGTTTTCCTACTTTTTGGGGGTAAAATTGGGGGGGTCGGCTTATATTCGGGTCGGCTTATACTCGAGTATATACGGTAGACAAATTGTTGATAGGCCCCGAAGGAAAATTAATACCCAAAATATACAATTATCTATTAGAATTTGATAGAGGAGATGGTGAAAGAACCGATGATTGCATAGGCTAAAAATATAGGGCATAATATAGATTTAGAGGATTGCAAAAGAATTTGGAACAAAAATTACACTATAACAAAATCTGCTGCTTATAAAGAAAATCAATACAAAATGCTTTACCGTTGGCACCTAGCCCCAGCAAGGGTGGCTAAAATGTACTCGAATTTGCAGTTTGGGAAAATGGTATAATTGGATAGATAATAGAAATAAAAATTGGAAATATACATAAGGCTATTGAGGATTAGATATTGAAAGTATATAATGTATATATTGTATGGAATGTTGATCCAAAGTATACAAAAATGACTGTTGATTATGTACTAGAGTTGTGTAAAGGAAAAGTGTAATACAAATTATTTTGGAATTTTTTAAAAAAGGAGAGAAGAACTGAACTATAGTGGAGAAAGAAGAAATGATTCCCCAATCTGCACAACCTAGTGTGATATATGTATGTTTGAGAAATTACTTTGAGAGCCGGCTTTTTGATCTAATGTGTTTAGTACTAATAATTGTAAATAATTTTAATTGTTGCTGTTGTTAATGAGTTCTTTCTCCAATCAAACCTTTACTATGGCCCTTGGATCAGAAAGTCTAACAATAAAATACATAAACCTACAATTATTAATAGAACTAAAAAAAGACATAAAATGCAATTAAATTATTCAGCACATTAATATTGCATTCTCTGCCTGAATTGGCATGTCAAAAATCTAAAAATAAAGATATCAGTATTAGAGGTCTTTTATAAAGGGGAGGTTGTTTCAACTGATGGCAGTATTTATACTGAAAAGTCCTTGGTGTGTACATTATAAGTGACAGAAAGGCAAATTCACAAGAGACTTCCATATAGTCTATGTTATGTTATGTTATGTTATTGGGAAACTTTTTAAATTAACGTAAATATGTTAATTTTGGATAATTTGGCTCTATATTGTATAGGCTTTAGGACTGTTTTTATCTTAATAGCAACTTTCTAGTACCAGTAGATTCTTTTTCTTTCTACTTTACTGAGGAATGTCAGCTTTTACCAACTCATATTTACCTTGCAACTGATATTCTTCTTCATATGGTTCTGTAAATTGTTAGTTCCTGAAGTCTAGTTTCTTGAATCAGTAAAACCATTTGAAACAATTTATTAGGTCAAGACTGTTGAGAGTCCAATAAAATCCATCTTGCTGTGATTTCAATGTTTACTAAACCCCAGTTTGACAAAGCTAAGGCGATGGTAATTTTACTCCAATTCTTCTCAATGGTTCTCTCTCTTGGAAAATCTTGATTTGTTAAAAAAGAAATATAAAAAGGCTTTAAGGAGCAAAAAACAGTTACTCAATACCAAATTGGTCAAGGCAGCAACAAATTAAGACAATTGACTATTTCTCAGTCCTTATTATTTAATATAATTCTAATGCCAGTAATTTAATGTCTTCTGAATCTAGATTAAACAATTTAAAGGATTTTTTTTCATTTATTGATTAAATTTATATTATATTTTTCATTCAGGAGCTTAAAGAGCATAACCATTATTCCATATTGGTTCTCTGGGTTTTCTTTTCCTAGGGACTAAATCTTCACTACTGAGCTGTAAAGCCACTCATTGGTGTCTTAACAGTCTGTTATCATTTTTTATTTTTCTGCTTTGGGATGTGTATGCGGGTATGTATGTAAATCTGAGTTTCGATTCCATGTTACTCTGACTTGAGTATAGAGACTGCAAAATGTTTGCAAAGTCATCAATTGTGTTTGAGCAAGGGAAAATTCCAAATTAATTGAGGCCATTATTTTAATTAGAACAGGTTAATTAATTAACTGATTCCATGAATCAATTAATACTGCTCATTATAATGGTGGCTCTTTAACATTACAGCCATAAATATTCTTTTCTTTTAAATATGAAATGCTCAACAGGTGTGTAAATAATGCTTTTAAATCTTGCTGCAGTTTAATTGTTGTGGCACACAGCAGTGAATCTGGACTCTGGGCCTTTTGGTGGCAGAGGTTGCTTTCCATTTGTTTCTGTCTAGCTCTTTATATTAGCAGAAACAGCCAAGGAAACCAGAAATAAAGTTTAGAATTTATTACTAAGATTTCTGTGATGTTCCATTTTGTCCCATTGACTTGACAACCTACCAAAAAGCACTACTATCAGGGTTGCAATAAAGACACCATTCTGACAGGCCCTAAAATCCCCAAAGGTTTATTGGATAATCATTTTTATAACCCTATAGAAGCCCTGCAGGGAAGACATGATCCTGAAGCATGAAGACAAGCTGTTCTACAGATGGGGATTGCCATGAAGATTATAGGATCCCTAGAGACAGATCTCCTTCAGTTTGCATGTTATAATTAACTAAACAGCATATTTCTATCCTCTTAATTTTTATTTTCCTAAAATAAGCTTCAGTCAGATTCAGATACTAAATGAGGAGAACTTGAAATGATATTATAATTATCAACAATATTTTAAGGCATTCTGCAATCATAATTTTTTAGATGGGTTTATCTGAAACATTCCTTAGAAGCAGATGATTGTAGGCTTCTTTAAGCTAGCTAAAACAAGAATCATAGCATAGCCTCAAAATACCTTTTCAGTGAATAAGAAGATCCCTTTCATTTGGATTAGGTAAGCAAGCGGAGATTCTTATTTGAACAGAAAGAAATTGTTTTCGGTTGTTTTCTTTTAAGTTTTTGTACAGGGAGTACTCAATTTATGATCACAATTGAGCCCAAAATTTCTGTTGCTAAATGAGATAGTTGTTAAGTGAGTTTTACCCCATTTTATGACCTTTCTTTCAACAGTTGTTAAGTGAATCAAACTGCAGTTGTTAAATTAGTAACACAGTTGATAAGTGAAACTGGCTTCCCCATTGTCTTTGCTTGGCAGAAGGTATCAAAAGGTGATCACATGACCCTAGGACCCTGTAATTGTCATAAATATGAGTCAGTTGCTAAGCACCTGAATTTTGATGACATAACCATGGGGATGCTGCAACGGTCATATGTGTGAAAAACAGTCATAAGTCATCTTTTTCAGTACCGTTGCAACTTCAGTCTCTGAATGAATGGTTGAAAGTTGAGGACTATTTGTACCATATCCCCCATTATTCCAAAACATCCTCAACCAGCCTTTCAGAAAATTATAGAGGGGGGAAAAAGAATCTGAGAGTGGCAGTTCTTTCTCCAGCAGCTGTATCTTGAAAGCAGAAGTCTGCTAACAGAAACTCTTAAACATGTTCAATTTCTCACAGTAATATAAAAGACTCAATTTGTTTTATCTTAATTTTGGATTTAAGGCAGAATGCAGAAAACATGTTTTAAAAACAAATAATTTCTTTATATTTTCATATTTTTAAGTCACCCATCTCCCCCAGAGAGTGGCTCTAGGAGGTGTACAATATAATCAAAAATAAACAACGTCTATATTTAATTAACATTAAAATAATGTTAAATATATATTTAATTAACATTAAAATAAAACAATTAATTTAAGATTTAAACATTACAAGATTATGACATAAAATTTCAAAATGTAAAAAAATCCAAGATACCAATTTAGCATTAGTTAATACAGTCAGGGGATTGTTATGGGTCTTCCCCCCATTCAAGGCTGCATTAGTTCAGCAAAAGATTTCACAAAATAAAAAGTTTTTTTAAAAAATGGAACTCACATATCATCACGTATCTTACTAATTGCAGAATACACATTAAAGCTTAAATCATGCGCTCTAAAATGAGGCTGTATATTTGATATTATTTTACAGAGTTGGGAAAAAACCTGAGAACTACTGAGAATCGAATGCAAGGAAATAAAATTGATGCTTTTATAGGAGGATAAAGAAAAGGTGGTAGAGTTAATTGCCTACACATCCAAGTCACTTTAGAACTAGCAGGAGGAAATCAGTTGTGCAAAAAGAGCATGAAAAGTAATTCACAGCAGCTGTCTAATTTAGCAGCAAAAATACACTGCTCATATTCTTAAACTATGTTCACTTTGAGCACTTATTTTGGCCTGCTCAGATGGCTAATGCTTGCTTAAACTAAAAACAAGATTTTATTTTATGTTTAAGTGAACCAAAAGAAGAATCTTTGAGGGTTCTCTTGCAATATTCTTTTAATTAACACTTCAATAAGATTTCTGCTAGAGAGATCCAGCATTTTCTATTTAATTAACATTTTAGATTCTGTTTCCACATTGCATCATCACCGAAATTCTTGAGTGATTGGGTGAGCCATAAAAAGAGCAAAATTGTTCCAAATAGTCAGCCCATAAATGTTGGTTTTGTTTTGTTTTATAAAAGGGATTTATAGTCCAAAGAACCAAAAAGAAGCAGTTTTTAAAAAAGCTTTCCATAAATATATGTAATGTTTTAATTACAAGAGATAAATCTTCCCTTTCTTTGAATGAGGATTACTAACATGAATAGAAGTTCCAACTTATAGCAATTTTAGCATGTGTTGCAGTATATAGGCATAGTGTCACATATGGGGGAATAGAATAGAGCCGTGATGGCAATCCTATGGCACATGTGCCACAGGTGGCATGCAGAGCACTTTCTGCAGGCACACAATACATTGCCACAGGTCGGCTCCGCTGCACATGCGTACATGCCTCCCGTCAGCCAGCTGGTTTTTGGATATCTCCCATGCATGCGTGGGGGGCTGGGCTCATGCAGGAGACGCAGGGGCGGTGTGGACGTGGGTGTCATGTATGCATGTATGAAGGGGGGGCAAATGCCAGGGGTGCGCACACATGCATGGGTGATGGGTGCACATGGACTCATGCTCATACGCAGAGGGCCCATGCACACGGGGGTCATGCGCACATGCATGGGATGTGGGGAAGTTGCACGTGCATTGCACTGTGGGTGTGCACGCACATGTGCACGCTTTCAGCACTCGGTGCCACAAAGATTAGCCATCACTGGAATAGAGTATCCCAGTATATTTTGTGGTTAGCTTCATAATTTTGCTCAATTACCTGCAAAATGTCTATAATTTATTCTTTGTTATCTGATGTGCATTTAAAACTGAGCACCTATAGAGAAATATGACAGAAATATATTGTGAGAACTGTGAGAAATATAAACTGTATATTTACTTTTTGGTTCTACAGATGATCCTCATTTAATGACTACTTGTTCAGCAGCCATTCAACTTACAGTGTTCAACAAAGTAGCTACTTCTGTATTTCATATTTATGATGTCAAGTGTCTCATGGTACTATGATCATGATTTGCAATCTTCTCAAGCAGTGAGAAAGCTGGCGAGAAGTTGTAAATTACGATCATGTGAGGTCCTTGCTTATGATCCATGTAATCTTTATTTAACAATGGCAGTGGGATCTGCTAGAACTGCTGTCACTAAGTGGCATAAGTCATGTGATTTTTCAATTTGCAACCACTTTGGTTGACAGAATTTCCTTTCCCATTTGCCATTTTGAAATGATGACTACCTATACTCTAAAGTTGATGCTCTTCTTAGTGCTTTATGATTAACATGCCTGAATTGGCAACCCCTTTCCCTGTATTATGCTATTGCAGAACAAAAAGCACAATAAAGGTTTCATTAAATTATTCATGGTATGAAGAAAATAAATAGGAAAAAAAGGCCATCTCTCTTTCTCCACTTCTTGATAAGGGAATCCTTGTTTAGCAATTGAATCAGAAAACAGTTGTTTGGAAATATGACAGTAACAAATGATAGTAAGTATAATCATTTTCTGACCAATGTTGGAATTTACAACAATAAAATCCTTGGTTTGAAATTGAGTATGGTCTAGTCCAAGGGTATCAAACTCTCAGCCCATGGGCTGGATGTGTCATGCGCTGGCCACACCCATGCCCGGTTTAGCGAAGGGGAAAAAAGTCCCAATACATCACGCGACGCTGCCATGACGACCTGAGTTTGATACCCCTGGTCTAGTCAGTTTCAGACAGCAGCTAGGATGGACGGGAGGATTCTAATCAACTAATTAAGTTCACAGAGCTGAGCTTATTAACTTTCTGCTAGCACTTTTGAGGAACCTGCTGCAGAGAAAAGCAGATCAGGAAGAGATCACTTCTTTAAGTAATCTCCATATACTATGAGAGAGCAATAAAGGGGGGAGAATCAGTAGTGGGTTCCCCCCGGTTCGCCCCAGTTCTATAGAACCGGTAGTAAAACCTGCAGGAGGCTCTGCCCACCGACCCCGACGTCATCAAAATGCTTCTGTGCATGCACAGAAGAGTGAGTGAAGCAAGTGCATGTGGCCCCGCTGCAAACCAATAATAAAGGTAAGTAGAACCCACCCCTGGGGGGAATGTCAAGCAGAGGACACCTCATGAGAGAACTTTATCTGAACGAGAGAGCACCAACTAGTGATTTTTACCACCTCTCTGTCTCAGTTGCATAGTTTGATTAGTGATTGTGTCACTTAATGATCATTTTGCAGTCACTAAATGAGGATTGCCTATAGTGGCATAGGGCCATGGCATAGGGCCTAGTTATCTGCGAGACCGCCTACTTCCACAAATGACCTCCCACCGACCTGTGCGCTCCCACAGAGAGGGCCTCTTCAGGGTGCCATCAGCCAAACAATGTAGGCTGGTGACCCCCAGGGGGAGAGCCTTCTCTGTGGGGGCACCTACCCTCTGGAACCAGCTGCCCCCTGAGATAAGGAGATCTCAAGACCTCAGTGCCTTCCGCCATGCCCTTAAAACTTACTTTTTTCAAAAAGCCGGGCTGGCTTAGGAAGAAATTTTAGACGTTTTTTAAATTGGTTTGTTATTTTTAAAATTGGAGCCAAATTTATATGTATTTTAATTCTTAATATTTGTATTGTATGTTTTTAATTCCGGCTGTTCACCGCCCTGAGTCCTCAGGGAGAAGGGCGGTATATAAATTTTAAATAAAAATAAAAAAAATAAAAGTAGAAGCCTGAGATCCCATATGACTTGTTTCTTTTTAATTACCCTTTTAACACCTAGATAATGTTCTGCTCTGACAGTTGTAATAGTTGAATTCTGGTTTGCAGAGGGACTAAGAATGTTACCCTCAAAAGTTTTTTACATGAACTGGATTTAATTTATTAGCTTATTTAATTGATTTTGGAAATATATAAGATAGTTCATTTTTGCACATCAAAAATTCAGTGTATTTATACCAAGAAAGCAGAATAGCTGGTAAGTATATAATTACAAAAATTGTGACTTTTATGAAACTTTGCAAATAGGATTATATTTTATATTGCTCATTGCTAATCATTAATTGCTAGTTTATATCCAGCTTTTCTGCCAGTAGGGCATTTCATGTGACTGCCAAGCTAGGAATTTGTGGCAAATAATATGCAGTGATTATTATGAAGAATGATATTGATTAACTACTAAATTGGGTAATTGTAGCTACGTAAAACTCCATAATTGAAGCATGTACTTCATCCTTTATTAATTGTAGTTCTATCTTCTCTGTGATCTTGGATGGAGTTATCTTCCATCAAAAACTTGTAAACTGAAATTCTGTACAGAAAGCATTTTACTAGAATTGGAGAAGGAAACCTCAAGCATGATCAAATATCACTTTTTGAGTCTGGCCTTTTTTATTTTCAAGAATTATAAGGCCATCATGGGAAATCCAAAAGAGAATGCCAGATTGTAGTCCCCAAGTTTGATGTTGTTTCCATTCATTATCATTTATTCACTATCATTTATTCTCAAGTTTTATTCATCATAAACTGTAGATAATTTTTAACTGTACAGAAAATTATGCCAAGAACCAGAAAAAAGTTTTTTTTAGTTATGTGTTATTGTCCATGCTACAGCTTGCCTTGTCTCTCAAGAGTTAGTTGGAAGCAGTCGAGACAATAACTGAAATGGAAAGAAAATCACTCCTCATGGATGATTTTTTTAAAGTCACAAAGTCTTCAAAAACGACATCTTCAGTTCTTGCTGCTTTCCTGGAAACGTGGAATAGAAATGTTTACTTTCAAAGCACCTGTATGGATGTTTTCATATTATTATCCATCTAATTAATATCAGGTATACTTTTATCTGATAATATGCAATGTTAGCTTATACATAGTTTAATTGGCTTGTTCAAAGTTCTGTTTCCAATAAAAAGATCCTTGGCTGTTCTCATGTGAAATCCAGGGCCAGAAACGATGTATGAGAACCCATAGTATGTACTTTAAGCTTGTCAAAAGCAGGTTTTAGTGGATTCAGTTCAGGCCCCTAGATGTGAGATGCTTATAAAATAGAAGAGATTATTTCATTGCATGATGTAGTTGTGATATAGAACCTAGCATGTGTATTTCCAAAATAGTTTGCCATTCAGCATTTAGAATTTCCTTATTAAAAATACAAATGCTTTTGGACGTGGGCTTTTTGGATCCCTGCTTAAGTTTAAGATAAAGGATCACCTATTGTGATAGATATTTGTTGAAGATTCTGGAGATCCCTTAGCTGAATGATTAGCAGTGGACATGTGTAAGAAATGAAGCTGATGTTGGAACTAGTGATTTTCTGACTAGATAGAATGTTAAATTAACATTGAGGAGATGTCCTTCAGTTTCAAACACAAAACTTGACAGCAGGATTGCATATACTGATTTCCAACACTAAAGAGACACTCTCGTTTATACCAAGATTGAACTTTGGGTAGAAATCCTCTTGCAAGCTCATTAGCCACTGATTAAATCACCAATGCCTTGCAACTTAGATGTATCAGGAAATTTGGAAAGGATAGTTACGAGTTGCTGTTTCAGAAGCATCTGGACGGTGGGCCAAGAAAAAGTGGGAATATAAAGGCAGCATTGTAATGACTAAATATTGCTTTTATTTTTTTGATTGTGGACACTCCTGCTTGTAGTTCCTCTCTCATAAGCCAGGCATGTATGGAAAACTTAACTGCATACAGCTTTTTTGGGGGGGGGGAGGGGCAGGTTGGATTTCCAGTAGTACACATATACTTTATAGAAATAAGGATGACAGGTAGGAAGAATAGGTTTTTAAGGCAAGATACAGAATTATTTTGTATATGTATTTTTTCTTGATTGTTTGTGTATATTTCTAAATGTCAGCATTAGAAGCACGCAGTACTTCTGCTGTTGCTGTTTGAGGAAGATGGCCTGAGATGGTGCTGGAATGTACTTTACCCTGGAGAATCAACTAAAGACTTTCAGAGCATTCAAGAGTAGAAAAAATTTGATAGAGGAAATTGCCTGAGGGAGATGTAACTTGGAACAAATAGTACAAGGAATAGAAATCAATCTGACAAAAAAGGAATGAGTTCATTAAATTGAAGAATAGCAAGCAAAAACTTTTTTAAAAAATCAAGACAACTCCAAAATTTGTTCTCATGCCAGAGAGAGAAAGAGAAAACTCTGGTTGGTTGTGGTGGGTATTTAACAAAAGCTCTTTGTTACATAAAGAAATGGATCGTATCAGAATGGAACAATTACTGTAGAAATGAAACACTTATATAACACATTAAGACAATTGTAGGTATATATAGATTTTATGCTGTGCATAAAAATTAGCAGCTGCATCTAAGATTAGTAACAAAATCTTAGCAAATAATTAGTAGCAAATAATTTTGTTATAAAAGTGGTCCTTTTGCTAAGTTTAAGTTGTTTGTGTCCATTGCTTGGGAATCAGCATCATCTGAAAACCTTTTCTCTTTCTCCTCTCTAATAAAACCCCAGACAGTAATTCATCGTTCTAGGGAACAAGTTATAATTATTGTTATAATGGTCTACCAATCCCATCCCAAGCTACAATAGTTATCGCTGGATGATCTGCACAGATTTAGCTCTCTGATGCCATGTACCAGTTTCTGCCTGATAATTAGGATGGATGTTCTAGCACATTTACTAGCTTCTCCCCTTAATGTGAACTAAATAGCACCCTTAAGGGAAGAGTATTTTCTGACCATCTGATCCCAAGTAGGCTTTTTAATAACTAATGATAGAGGGAGTACAAACTTTCCTGTTGCAGAACAGTTGAACCACAGGGCAAACATTTTATATGGCAGGATACTACTGATATTTGGCTGTTAGGTCAAGATATGATTTGGAATAAAAAAGGATTGACAGATCAATTCACAGAGGAACTTCAGTTGAAATACACAATGAATTATTCATAAAGTTATTCTGCAAATTTTGTCTGCTTTAATTCTGGTCTATCTGGCTACTGATAGAAAATATGAGAATTTGCTACAGAGTACATGCAAAAAGGAAAGATACCACAGTACTACTCCATTTTGTTCCTTTCTCATGCCGGCACATCAAATACTTAGGAAGTTAAGTAGAACAAGTCAGCAGAACTTCTTCATCTGCTGATAAAAGTTGTGGCAGTGTTCACAAGAACTATGTTTATGTTGTGAACAAGTCAATGCCTTTATACATGACTACCTTGATAAGGTGATCCCTTTTGAAGCATATGTTACCTTGCACGTGTAGGGAAAAGGGACATTTGACAACTAAATACAACAGTTCCAGTTGGCTGAATAATTGTTTAATTTTTTAATATTTTTTTAAATTTTTAATTTTATTTATATGCCGCCCTTCTCCGGAGACTCAGGGCGGCTTACAATGCGTTAAGCAATAGCCTTCATACTTTTGTATATTTTATACAAAGTCAGCTTATTGCTCCCACAACCGGGTCCTCATTTTACTTACCTTAGAAAGGATGGAAGGCTAAGTGAACCTTGAGCCTGGTGAGAATTGAACTCACAGTAATTGCAGGCAGCTGGATGTTAAATGCTGCCTTAGTAGGAGGCATTAGCCTCCTACACCACTCAGGCTCCTAATATAACTTATAAAGTTATAATAATAAAGTTGGGCCCTGCAGTCAACCATAGAATTACACATTGACATTTATTTGTTGCTGTGCAGTCCTAGACTTATTTGTAAGCACATATTCAGGCCTTGGTAGCCTGATGCCATGGGAAACTTTTTTGAATCCTGCATCATATACAAGTATGGTCATATGAGTCAGTCTATCTGAACCCTGTTAGAGATAAGACAATTGGTATCTTATAATTATGCTAAGGGCTCACTGATACCTCAACCTCTTTTTCACTGTTGGCGGTTTATTTGTTTGTTTATCTTCTATTTCCCCACAACAACAACCCTGTGAGGTGAGTTGGACTGAGAGAGTGTGACTGTACCAAATCACCCAGTTGGCTTTCATGGCTAAGGTGGGACTTAAACTCACAGTCTCCTAGTTTCTAGCCTGGTCCCTTAACCAGATATAGGTAGTCCACCATTTATGATCGCAACAGAGCCCAAAATTTCCCTTTGTCATGATAGTTATAAGTCAAGGTACCAATGTGACTGACCTGGATTTATGATTTTTTTTTTTTACATTTTTTGAATCATGGTGGTTTTAAAGCAAACACCACAATTGTTAAGTGAGCCCATTGTCCATAATGGACATTTTTTTTGTCAGAAACTAGAAGTAAATGCTGGTTTGCGGCATATTAATTTATGTTAATGTGACTGCAGAATGCCAGTTGTTGTATCCCCAAAGTTTGACTGCAGGGGGATAGTTATGGTCATCAAATCCTGGTCATAAAAATTGTTTGAAGGTTTTGAAGATCTGGCACAACTTGGACAAATCTACCTGTGGAATGTTTTATTATTAGTTTCCAGGATCATTTATGGTCATTTGTGTTGTGTACTGGGCATGCTCCCTGGGAGCGTCCCCTAGAGAGGTGGTATTAATTGTTCCGGGCTGTGATTGGGAGAAGCTGAAAAGGCAGCCGATGATTGGTTACATGTGTTTTGACAGGGATATATAAGAAGTGTCAGAGTTCGTTCTGTTTGTTCCTTGTAAGCAAATGTTCTTCAGCCGTTCCATATTCAGTTATTAAAGAGAATTACCTCAGAACCAACAATCCGGTGTCCGAACGTTATTGAAAGGGATCAATATTTACCACTGGTGACGAAGGTGGGATGGTAGTCTGAAGGAAGAATTAGGGAGACAAAAACCGTGCTACATGTCCCGAAGGTACAGTCAGTGAAGCCAGTATACCATGGCCGCCTCACAGCAATTTCCCCCATTTAATCAGGGAAAGGAGTCGTGGGATGCATTTGTAGCCCGATTCGAGTGCTTTTTAATAGCAAATGACTATGCAAATCTATCGAGTGAACGTAAGAGGGCTTATTTTTTAAGTTTCTGTGGGACTGAAATGTTCGAAACGGCCATGACATCGATGGCTCCTCAATCAATTCATGCCGGGACTTGGGAGGAATTTATGGCTAAGCTTAAACGACACTATGCACCGACTCCCTCAAGAATAGCCCGGCGGCAGCATTTCTATCACCGGGATCAGGCCCCAGGGGAGTCCATTAACCAATATATTGCGGCACTCCGTAAAGCTGCAAGACATTGCCAGTTCGTGAATTTAGACGATTATTTATAAGACCGACTGGTGAGTGGCGTGAGAGACCAAAATTTAAAACAACGATTAATTGCTAAGCAAGAGTTAACTTTTCAAGAGGTGCTGGACGAGGCGTGCGCAGCCAAGCTAGCCGCCTTATCGATTGCTGAATTACCCCGCGACTGGAGCACGCCTAAAGTGGTGAATGAGGACAGTGGCACAAACGAGATACAGGGTGAGGCACTGATAGAGTCAGAGGAGGAGGAGTTAGGAGCCTGCGTTTGCCGTGTCCGAGACGCAAAGCAAAAGAATACAGGGCCAATAGGCACGTCTGCCCCATTTGAGTGTTTCAGTTGTTGTGGTGATCATTTACGGGCTTCATGCAAGTTTAAGGAGGCCCTATGCCGGCGTTGTGGCCGACGGGGGCATATAGGGAGGGTATGCCGGTCAGCGCCGCAGCAGTCCAGTCAGCGGTTCCAAGCTGAGGCGAACAAGCAGCGCCGCTCGGGCCAGCCAAAGGAGCGCGCGCATGCCCAGAGGGGTTTTTCAGCTGTCAACCAGGTAGCCCCGCCCAGAGACGCAGGGGGCAAGAAAATAATACTGACAATCCAGATTGAAGGGCGTCCCTGTCCGATGGAGGTCGATACGGGCTCCACTACTTCTATTGTGTCATGGAGTACTATAAAGCGTTTAGTGCCAAGACTATCCAAACGTGATTTGGACAGTTGTTCCATTTTACTAAAAGACTATCAAGGCGCGATCATACCAGTAGTGGGAACTGGGTCATTCCGAGTCAAATTCAGAGATTTCATGGGCCGTTTATCATTAGTGATCGTGGATGGCCCCCTCCCAAGCCTCCATGGACTTAATTGGTTTGCGGCCCTGGGCCTCACAATCCAGGGCATCCATGCTGTTCGCTCCGTGGAATTGGACACACTAACTCAAGAATTCCCTACTGTTTTCACGGATAAGTTAGGAAAGTACAAGGGAACTCCTGTGTCTTTTAGTCTCGATCCCAAAGTTCCTCCACGCCGGCTCAAACCACGCAGAGTGCCCTTTGCATTACAACCCAGAGTAGATGCTGAGCTGGACAAGCTCATTCAGCAAGGCGTGCTGGAACCTGTGGACTACGCTAAATGGGAGACCCCCACAGTCATCGCATTAAAAGCCAACGGTTCCATTCGCATTTGTGCTGACTACCGCGCGACCATCAACCATGCCTTGCAGGACCATGCCTACCCTGTCCCAGTAGTTCAGCACCTTTTTCATTCTCTGGGCCAAGGATCCATCTTCGCAAAGCTGGACTTATCGCAGGCCTACCAGCAGCTGCCTGTGGATGACCTGACAGCCGAGGCGCGGACTATTGTCACACATCGCGGGGCTTTCCGCTGCCGCAGACTGCAATTTGGTGTCTCGGTAGCCCCCGGGATTTTCCAAAGCTTAATGGAGCGGCTACTCCACGGCATCCCCAGCATTGCGCCTTATTTCGATGACGTTCTGGTCTCCGCCGCCTCGGTTCCCCAACTACTAGCCAGGCTTCGCCAGGTTCTTCCGGCATTCCGCCATGCGTGCCTCACCGTTAAAAAGGACAAATGCCTCATAGTTGTTCCGCAGGTCGAATTTCTGGGATTCCTGATCGATGGCCGCGGGATACATCCGACAACCTCAAAGATCAGGGCTATTGTGGAAGCTCCCCCCCCACCCCTAAGGCCGAGCTGCAGGCATTTTGGGGTTTACTCAACTTCTATGCCGTTTTTCTTCCCCATAAGGCTTCGGTAGCGGAACCACTCCATCGGTTGCTGGATTGCGGAGCGACATGGACTTGGGACACTAAGGCTTCGGCTGCATTCGCCGCTGTCAAACGGTTGCTAGTCTTTAACTCTGTACTTGTGCAGTATTCAGAGACCCTTCCTTTGGTACTAGCCTGTGATGCCTCCCCATATGGGGTTGGCGCGGTTCTGAGTCATACCCTTCCAAATGGCAGGGACGCCCCTATTGCCTTCTTCCCCCCTACCTTGGCGCCAGCTGAACGTAATTACTCGCAGCTGGACAAGGAGGCATTGGCTTTGATTTCTGGGGTTAAGAAATTTCACCACTATATTTACGGCCGTCATTTCACTTTAGTGATGGATCACAAGCCTCTTTTGGGCATTCTGTCAGGTGACCGCCAAGCCCCTCAAATTCTGTCTCCCAGACTAACTCGTTGGTCTGTTTTCCTTTCGGCCTACAGTTACTCCCTGCTTTATGTCCCTGGCAAACATTTAGCCCATGCGGATGCGTTAAGCCACTGTCCGCTTGACACTTTACTTTACGACCCGGCACCCACCTCCTCCGTCCTTCTGATAGACTATTCCCCCTTTCCGCTGTCTGCTGCGGACATTGCTAAAGCCTCTGGCCGTGACCCGGAGCTCTCCCCTGTACTAAATTGGGTTCTGAGGGGGTGGCTACCTGCAGGGGTCCCACCTAAATGGCACCCGTATTACCTCTGCAAAGCTGAGTTAGCAGTCCAGGAGGGGTGTTTGTTGTGGGGGCATCGGGTAGTGATTCCCTCCCCCTTAAGGTCATCTATACTGTCCACCTTATATGCCGGCCATCCGGGGGTGGTCCGCATGAAGGCCCTGGGCCGGGCGTACCTCTGGTGGCCAAAATTGGACGAGTGTATAGCAACATGGGTTTCTACCTGCTCTCAATGTCAAGAATCCAGACCTATGCCCCCGCGGGCAAAGCCTAACGAATGGGAGGAGCTGCAGGGGCCATGGTCCCGTTTGCATGTAGATTTCGCTGGGCCTATCCAAGGCCTCATGTTCTTTGTGGTAGTTGATGCATTCTCCAAGTGGGTAGAAGTTATTCCGATGCACTCAACTGTCACGGATGCGGTGATTAAAGTCCTACGCGCACTATTTGCCACCCACGGGTTGCCCGATGAAATTGTGTCGGACAATGGCCCACAGCTTACGGCTTCTGCATTTGAGCTTTTCCTGGCTGGGTTAGGTATCCGGCACTGCCTTATAGCCCCTTACCATCCGGCCAGTAATGGTCTGGCCGAAAGGGCCGTGCAATCGGCCAAAGAGGCTTTAGGCTGTATGGGTTCTGGGGGGTGGGCTGCCAAACTTGCGGATTACCTCCTTACCCAACATTCTACTCCTTGCCCCCTGACAAACCGCAGTCCGGCCGAGCTCCTCATGGGCTGCAGGCTGAGAACGGTGCTTGACCGGTTGCATCCCTCGTACGCCCCTCGTAAACCTTTGGCGTCGTCCAGCACCAGCCGAAGGTTTGAGGTGGGTGACCAAGTCTATGCCCATAACTATAATGGCCAACCGCTCTGGTTGCCGGGGCGAGTGAGTGCTAAAACGGGTCCCTGCTCATATAAGATAGACATGGGGCAAGGACTGGTCTGGCGAAGGCACCTTGACCAGTTGTGGACGAGGTGGGTAGCGAAGCCCGAGATGCTGGGGGTGGCACGAAATCCAGAGGGGAATGAGATACTAGGTCAGGAAACGTACGACATGGGCAACACCCCAGATCTCACAAGACAGGAGAAGCACGACATACGGCCACACCCCCACACACCAGATCACAACAGTGTCGGTATATCCCCAGGCCAAAACAACCAAAAAACAACCACACCCCCATCCACCAGCCCTGAGAGGGAAATCCACTTACCGGCACAAGGGGAACTTCGTCCGCAGCTGGGTGAGGCTGGAGCGGATGGGACAGGAACAGGGGGGACACAGCCGGAGGGTCCTCGGATGTCGGGTCGAGTACGGCGCCGCCCAGCGTTCCTGGAAGATTACCCATGCGATTTCCAGGGATAAAGGGGTGTTGTGTACTGGGCATGCTCCTTGGGAGCGTCCCCTAGAGAGGTGGTATTAATTGTTCCGGGCTGTGATTGGGAGAAGCTGAGAAGGCAGCCGATGATTGGTTACATGTGTTTTGACAGGGGTATATAAGAAGTGTCAGAATTCATTCTGTTTGTTCCTTGTAAGCAAATGTTTTTCAGCCGTTCCGTATTCAGTTATTAAAGAGAATTATCTCAGAACCGACAATCCAGTGTCCGAACATTATTGAAAGGGATCAATATTTACCAATTTGATTTAGTACAAGAAAGTTATTAAATTTCTGATTTAAACAGATCTAGGGCTCACAATTTTTAGATGGGAAATGAATATCTAGAAAAAAATGAAAACATTTCCAATTCATATAAATCTTTTTTACTTTAATAGTTATTTATGGCAAAGGAAACATTTTAATCACCCTTTGGAATGCTGAAATTGCTATATTTCTTAGTCAAGATTAATGTACCTACTACAGTTTATTTAGCAATTTGATTGTCCCTGACTACTGGAGTTGCTGTTTGTTTAAAATAAAGTAAAAGTTTCCTCCAGCTGGACTATATTTAATAAGTAGATCATAGTAACTGGTATTTCTGATAAAAAGATGAAGAAAAAAATTCTTTTGTGGGGGCAGTCATAACTATACATATATTTGGACTATTCCATTGATTTTAACTCTAGTTGCTTTTCTATTTGAATTGCTGAGCACATTTTAAAGCTAACAACATCTTAAAATATAGCTCCCTTCAGAGAATTACTTTAATTACTTCTAAATTCAGTGAATTGATTTATTCAGTAGGAGCAAGACTAATGTTGAGAGGAAAGGAAAAAATGTATTGAATATAATGAAGAAGATAATAGGATTTTGTGGCGCTCTTAAAATAAAATTTGGGTCAAAAGTTTAGTCTTTTTACTACACCAAGTATTATTAGTTTTGCTGTCTTTTTTGCTATGGGAAATATTGGGATTCTACGGAAACTTATTTTTAGTTTTTCTAATCACATTAAAGAAACTTATTTAGAGCTCTGGTGGCTCAACATACTAAAGCAGTGTCATTAACTGTTATTAAGATCAGCTGCCTGCAATTACTGCAAGTTCAAATCCCACCAGGCTCAAGGTTGACTAAGCCTTCCATCCTTTCTAAGGTAGGTAAAATGAGGACCCAGATTGTGGGGGCAATAAGCTGACTTTGTATAAATATACAAAAGTATGAAGGCTATTGCTTAATGCATTGTAAGCCGCCCTGAGTCTCCGGAGAAGGGCGGCATATAAATCAATTTTTTTAAAAAAAAAGTGTAGTATTTGTAGTAATAACTTTTATTACAGTTTTGGGACAGCTTATTTGATGGATTATCTTATTTATTTTTCCCCTCAACCTTTAGATATTGATCTCCCGAACTCTGTCCCTGACTTTTTTGTGAAATCCTTCATTTTCTGTGAAAGATTTTATTTTATGCTTTTTTCATGGCTAGTGGAAGAATTGTGTGTGTGTGTGTGTGTGTGTGTGTGTGTGTGTGCATCAATCACACGGCCTACACAAGAGAAATGAAAATTTTTAATCTTTTTTTTAATATTTAAAATGCTATTTGTTTACCCATACTCCTCACATAAATTGCCAGACTGGGAAAGCTTTCTGCAATGCAATATTGTATGACCACATGAGCTTTCCATAATGGAACCTCCCCTGTATTATTGCAGACCTGATGGATCTATTCATGATGTTATATGGCCAAACTTCCTCTGCCGCTTATTTTTCTTTTTTTCTTTTTAAAGTTTATTTATTATAACACAGTAAAACAATACAAGACATTCAACACTTATATACAAGACTTTTTTTTACAGCTTTTTCATAGTGGTCCTTCCTTATTATTTATTATTTTCCCAAATTTTATTTCATCTTATTCCATATTGCTATCTGTCCCCATCATTTCATTTACAATATATTTCTCTTTTTCAATTCAATCACTAAGTTGTATTTTACCATTTTTCCCATTTCTTTAACTCCCCCTTATTTTTCTTCTTCATTTTTCCTTCCTCCAACCACTCATACCATCTATACCAAATTTTATAGTATTCTGTATCCTCTTTTTCTTCGAGTTCTTATGTCAATTTATCCATCTTTGCACATTCCAATTTTTTTTTTATCAACTCCTTCTCTGTTGGTGTATTTTCTTTTTCCCAATTTTGGGCATAAGCTACGCGGGCAGCTGTTAATATATGTAATATAAAATATTTTATTTCCTTCGTATAATTTTCTGTAAAGATCCCTAGCAAAAAAGCCTCTGGTTCTCCCTTTATTGATTGTTGCGTTGTTTTCTCTAGCTATTTTTTGACTTCGGCCCAAAATTTCTTTGCCGGTGGACAAGTCCATCAGAGATGGTAATATGTTCCATAATTGTTTTTGCATTTCCAGCATACTGGTGATTTGCTTGGAATCATCTTGGCTATTCTGGCCAGTGGTAAATGCCATCTATGTAACATCTTCAACTAGTTTTCCTTGTATGCCGTAGATAATGTTAGTTTCATATTTATTTGCCACATTTTTTTCCCACTTCTCTAATTCTACTGTGTGAGTGAAGTTCCTTGCCCACTTGATCATGGTTTCTTTAACTATTTCCTCTTCCATTTTGTACCATAATAAGAATTTGTATATTTTGCTAATTAATTTCTGGTCTGTCCCATGTATAGTTTTATCCAATTTGTTTTGCTCCAATTGTACCTCATTCGTCTTTGTATCTTCTTTATATTTTGACCAAATTTGTCAGTATGTCCACCATTCAATTTCCTTGTTCAAATCCTGTTCCAATTCTTGCTTTGCTTTTAGTTTTCCAAAATCGTTTAGAATATCCCTATATCTGATTATCTTAGTCCAATCTAGTGAGTTTGGATGTGTTAGTGTTTCAGTAGGAGAGCTCCAGATCCATATCTTCGTATAATGTTATTTTTTTATTTTAATCCAAATTGATAGCAGTGCATTCCTGAGAATGTGCCTTCTGAAGTATCCGTGTATTTTATATTTCTCATCCCACAGGAATGCATGCCATCCTACCGGTAGATCATGCCCTTCGATTATTAATATTCTTTTCTTCTCAGCTCCATCCATTCTTTAAAACCATGTTAGGCATGCTGCTTGATAGTATATATCCCATTCCGGGAGTGCTACTCCTCCTCTTTCTCTTGTATCTTGCAGAACTTTTAATCTAATTCTGGGTTTTTTCCCTTGCCATATAAATTTTAAGATCAATTTATTTAATGAATCAAAAAAATATTTTGTCTAATTTTATCAGTATAACCTGGAAGAGGAAAAAAATTTTGGGCAAGATATTCATTTTAATTGCAGCAACTCTTCCCATGAATGAAATTTGTAAGTTCTTTCAATTATCCAAATCTTTATTAATTTGCTGTATTAATTTATTATAATTATCTTGTTTAATTGAGGAACCTCTTGCACTGAACAAGATCCCTAGATATTTTATTCTTTTAGTTGTTTGGATCTTCATATTACCTTCCAATTCTTCCTCTTTTTTTGTGTGCGGTTTTTAGTTAATAATTTGGATTTACTTTTATTTATTTTTAATCCAGCCACTGCTCCAAATTCCTCTATTTTTTCAATTAATTTTGTGCTGATTTTAGGGGTTCCTCCACAATGAAGACCAAGTCATCAGCAAAAATTTGCAATAAAAACTCTTCATTTTTTATCTTTAATCCTTTTATCTCTCAGTCTTCTCTAATTTTGTTTAAAAGCAATTCCAATGATAGTATGAAGAGAAGTGGGGAAAGTGGGTATCCTTGTCTCACATCTTTTGTTATCTCTAATTTGTCGGTCATATCTTGGTTCATAATTACTCTTGCAGTTTGTTTTGCATATATTTTCTCAATCATTTTTTCAAATTTAGTCCCAAATTCCATACTTTTTAATTGTTGTACCATAAATTTCAAATCCAAATTATCAAAAGCTTTTTGGGCATCAAGAAAAACCAGTGAGACTTGTTTTTCGGGGTGGGCTTCGTAAAACTCTAGTATATCATCCGTGTGTTATTTTTAATTTGTTGGCCTGGTAGGAAACCATTTTGGTCTGAATGTATATGTTTATTTAAGACTGTTTTTGTTCTCTCAGATATGATTGACATAAATATTTTATAATCAGTGTTTAACAGAGAAATTGGCCTGTAATTTTGTATTAATTGCTGGTCTGAATCTTCCTTATGTATGAGCGTAATTAGAACTTTTGTCCATGTTTTTGGTATATTTGTTTGTTCTAAAGCTTCGTTGAATATTTCCAGCATTAATCCTCCTATCTGTTCTTGTATGATCCTACACAGCTCCACTGGTAATTCATCTGGGCCTGGTGTTTTGTTATTTTTTTTGTCTTTTCATTCCAAATTCTGTTTCTGATATTGGTCGATTTAGTATTTCCTGTTCTTCCTCGGTAATTTTATATGTATTTATTTCCTCTAAATAATTTTTAATCTTTGCTTCTGATATTTCTTCCTGTGTATATAATTTAGAAAAGAACATATGTATAATTTGCTATACATGATGTTACATGGCCAAGCGTCGTCTGCCGCTTATTTTTCATCATCCAACTTACAGTATATTAATAGACAGAAAGAGAAGTGAAAAGCTTGGCAAAGTATTGCAGATCGTCTGTGACTTACTACATTCATTCAGCAACTGTTTGAAGTTGTACCCATGCTGAAAGAAAAGTCTTATGATCCATGCCTGAAGTTATGGCTGTTGCATATTCCCATGGCCACATAAACAAAATTCACACATGAGCTGGGCTGGATACTTGGCTTTGAGCTATGAAAAGGTGGGATGGGGACCCTGCTTTTAGTTCCCCTCCCCTTTTTCACAGTGCAGAGTCAGCACCATTTGACCCAGGAGCATGGTACAAGGGGGCATTTTACCATCATGTTACTTCCGTAAGCTACTTCCCCCCCTCCCCCCATTTTTCAGCATACAAAGCCACACCAGGGCAATTGCTAGGAGCTGGAAGAAGAAAACATTGGTGATGATCAGCTGGATGGCAGAGGTCTTGATGCAGGATGGCAAAGGCAATTGGGATTGGGATGGGGTCAGTGCACTTCCTAGGGTGTAGCAATTGGTGAAGAGCCACATGGTTTAGGGGCTGCTTACCACCCCACAAAACAGGGTATGGAACCTAAAGACAGAGATTGGGGAAATAGGTGAGGGGAAGGAATTGGAGCCAATCCCTTACCTTACTGAGGCTTGAGGCTAGGAGGTACAAGCCTAGAATGGCTTATATTAGGATGGATTCTTGATTAATGGCTGGTAATTTTCATTTAATGATTGCAATAGGAATTGCTAGGATTTCGAGTGCTAAACAATATGATCATGTGATATCTTGTTTTACAACTTTATCACTTAGTGACCAAAATTCTGATCCCAATTGTGATTGTTAGTCAAGAACTACCTGTAATGGTGGATGTATTCTACATTATGTTTGATCATAAGTAATATCAGGAGCATCCAAAAGGTATGAACAATATCATGTATAACATGAGTTACATTTTTCATTTTACCCTAAAACTTTTAGTTGTGCTGTACGGATTTATTGGTTGATTCACTGGGATTTATAGATAAGACTTCTTGAAAGCCAAAAAGTTGGAAAAGCAAATGTTTAGTCAGGCCTTCATTCTATGTACCTCTTCACTATTATCTCCTATTTTTTGACTTGACCCAACATAGAAAAACCTACTCTGAGGGTTGTGATTTTCGTATTTTGAACTTTTCATAAAATGCATTGGCCAGAAAAGTTGGCTATCCCTATGTTGTTAATATTAAGAAATTTGTTGGTGTAGCATACCAGATGGGAATCAGGAAAGCCCCTGTTTGAATTTTGTCTCTCCTATTAGGATGTTAATAATAAAAAATCTAATGTCTCCATCTGCATTTAGGGAGAGTGCAAGAAGGCAATGCTGCTTTGTATGATCAGCATCATTTAATGCAAGAAGTAAAAAAGTAACATGGCTCTTGGGAAAGGCCAGGCAGAAATAAACAGGCCACTTTCTCAGTTATAATCTATAATATAAACTTTGCTCCAATCTCGGCCATTTCAGTTGCATGGTCTGCTTTATCATTTGCTCAGATACAGATAAAGCTGCAGTATAAATTTAAATTATTATTTTATTTTATTTTTTAAAAAAATTATTTATATGCCGCCCTTCTCCGGAGACTCAGGGCGGCTTACAATGCATGAGGCCACTTCATACTTTTGTATATTTTATACAAAGTCAGCTTATTGCCCCCACAAACCGGGTCCTCATTTTACCCACCTTAGAAAGGATGGAAAGCTGAGTCAACCTTGAGCCTGGTGAGAATTGAACTCACAGTAATTGCAGGCAGCTGGATGTTAAATGCTGCCTTAGTAGGAGGCATTAGCCTCCTACGCCACTCAGGCTCATTTATATGGCTACCCATCTTATGCTTGTTATTAAGTGCCTCAGTGTCTCAAAGAGAGAAGCAACCTAGAACTAAAGAGAAACTTTCTGACAGTGAAAACAATTAACCAGTGGAATGGCTTGCCTTCAGAAGTTGTGGGTGCTCCATCACTGGAGCTTATTAGGAAAAGATTGGACAGCTATTTGTATGAAATGATATAGGATCTCCTGCTTGAGTGTGGGGGGATGGACTAGAACACATTTGTTATCCCTTCCAACTCTATTATTCTGTTCTCTTACTTTGTTATTCTTTTTATGATTATGTTTAGCCATTCCATGAAGTCCAAAGAAAATCTGGAATGATATAGGATTTCCTGCCATGGCCAGGGGTTTGGACTCCAGATCCCTTCCAACTCTATTATGTTCTTGTTTGAAAATATGATGTCTTCATGTACAGATAATGTGCAATAGTGCTTTCATATTTCACAGAAGAATAACATCAAATAGGGATTTGCAGTCAACTGAAAAGGGAAAAACCTTCATGAAATGAAATCTCAACTGATTCAATACGGAAGGGTCAACAATGTTTTCAAAGAGTTGTGCAATCTTGTATTATAGTGCAAGTGTTAAAAATAATTTGGAAAAAGTCTTATAGAATGTCATAGTTTATCAAATGCCAAAACTTTGCCCCTACATTCTTTTACGGTCTTCGCAGAAATATTGATTTGTCAGTTTCTCAAGTTCTGTTCTATTTATTTATTTTTGTAAAAAAAATGATTATTCAGTTTTGAAAATTCTGTTCATTTCATTTAGGTGTGTTGTAGATGTTATAATACCAGCAGTCTCCATGCTATTAATACCTGCATGTTACTAATCCATTACTATAGAATAATGCAGATTTTATCTTGTAGATACTTAATAAATACAATGCAACTATAGTTTGGAAGAAATAGTATTGGTATAAAACGGCAGATTTGCATTTGGATGTTATTACTTTATCATTTTGAAGGGACATAATAATAGTAGAATAGGTAGAATTACTGGGACATAATAATAACTTGCTATTTTGCTTCTGTAAGAATTGCTTTGTTCCTGTAAGAATTAGAATTGCCTCTGCCATTTGCTTCTACCAGTGATCTAACTCCTGTTATCTTATTTTTGTGTACAACTCAGTGCCTGATGTGGGATTTGTCATGGCCTGGCAGGATTACATCAGGCAAATACCTGTGTTGCTAAGCACCCAGCCCTTCTGTTGCTAAGCACTCAACCCCCCTGTTCCTTGCTGCACGGCCAATGCAGAGCTATAAGGAGGCATGGGCCAGGGGGCAGAACTAGGTACTAAGCTGATGTCTCTGAAGGTATAAAAGGATGCTACATCTTCCCCAGTATGTGGCCTTTCACTGCATGCTCTTTGTATGTTGTGGTATGGTCTACCTAGCTTTTCTTTGTACAAATAAAAGCTGATATTTTTTCCAAGCCTCTTCTTGGAAGAGGCTTGGTGATTCTGGTGACTCAAGTACATTTTGGGACCTTACATTTTTCTGGTGCCTTACATTTTTCTGGAGCCCACTCCGTAGCAGAGGTAATTCTAATTCTTACAGAAGCAAAATATCAAGTTATTATTATGTCTCAATAATTCTACCTATTCTTCTATTATTATGTCCCTTCAATTTCATATGGCACTATATGTTGCTTAGTTTCTATTAAATAGAAACAGGCTTCCTTACATGAGTAGAAGAGTGATAATCAAATAGGAGCCTGGTGGCGCAGTAGTTAGAATGCAGTATTGCAGGCTAATTCTCCCCACAGTCGGGAGTTCAATCCTTCCATCCTTCCAAGATCAGTAAAATAATGATCCAGATTGTTTGGGGGTAATATGCTGACATTGTAAATTGCCCAGAGAGTGATGTAAAGCACTATGGGGTGGAACATAAGGGCTGAAAAATATTTAACCCAAAAAGAAAGTATAATTATAATTCACAGTAAGGAAAAATATGGAAGGTGTGCAGTATAACTTTCAAAAGTTTTTGAAAGTCACAGTGATCACATATGTATGGCAAGATCTACATAGCCCACAGACTAACACAAGGCAGTTGTTGAACCCCGACCTGGGTTCGCTATACCTGGGGGGGGAGGGTAGCTGGATGGCCGAGCTCCAGGAACAGTGTGGATGGCACGGTGAGTATCAGGTGAGGCTTCAGCGGTGGCAGCTACTTCCGGCCACACCAACCAGCTGTTTGTTCAGCAGTCCCTGGCTTGCTTCCTGCTACACTGCCTGTTTGTCAGCTGGCCATGAGGCTATGAGGCCACTTCCCACTTGCCTGCCAGCTGATTGAGCCAGGGAGCACACTGCTGCTGCCAAAGAGGGATCCAGACGCAGCACCTCAGGCACCCTGTGCAGTTGCCGCCCCACGTTTCCAGGGCCTGGAAAGTTTGCCAGATGGTAACTGCTAGGCTGGGCATGTCCGGCCAGCTGGAGGGCATGGAGCTATGCCATTAAGGCATGCTGGGAGGCGGAAGCTCCCAGCGCTGACTTTCTCTCAAAGGTCTGAGATTGGAAGCATTAAGCCACTAATAAGTTTAATCAGGCCAGAGCCTCGTTGTGCAATGAGTCCAATGCTTGAGAGCTTCAAACCCTGCATCAATTATCACTGATGCAGGTCCGGTGGATGCAGTATTTCCAATGGTTCTAGTTTACCCTGTGTTATATTCCGGTTGGTAGAACTTTTTGGCAGATGCTCTGTCACAGATGCCCCAATATAACAGCCACCAGGAAGAGGTTGTTCACACATCATACCCTCCTCTTGCCATTTTGTGCCATGCCCTGGACTGCCCTCAGCGTGACAGTTGACTAGAATGGAGTGCCATGGTGGATCATTTCAGACCAGGGGCTGCAGTTCAATGAAAAGTTTTGGCGGCAGTTCGTCTGCATGATCAGCTCCTCCCAAGGCCTTAGCTCAGTGTTCCACCCTAGAAAAACGGTGCAATCGAGAGAGCGAATGCCATGGTGGAATGGTATCTTATGTGTTATGTCACCTATCAGCAAACCAACTGGGCAGAATTCCTGCCATTTGTTTAGATGGCATACAACAACATGGTGTACATCAGCACCAGTTTCACCCTCTTCTGAGTGGTTAATGGGGTGGAGTTCATGCCCATTCTTGAGTGCCCCCAGGACCCTTGTGCCCCAAGCAGCCAAAGCAAGTTGATGAAGACAATATGGGTGGTATGGAGTGCTGTGAAAACAGTGTTAAAGAAAGTGGCTGAGACCCAGAAGGGTCTCAGACTGACAAAAAACGGGTTCCCCATAAGCCGTTCCAGGTGGGAGGCCGGTTATATCTCTCAACGAAATATTTAAGATTAAAGATGCCTTGTAAAAAACTGCCCCCAGATATCTGGGTCCTTTTCCGATCGGTAGAGTGATCAATCCGGTTACCATGGAGCTGAAACCTCACTGCCTATTGGGCCAGGTTCACCTGGTGTTTCACAGCAGCCTGCTAAAGCTGATGGAAGAGGCCAATATCCAACCCCTCTCCCAGCCACCGGGTCCTGTGGTGGGGGACCATTACGAAATTATCCGGATGTTGGATTCCCAACTCCATAGGGGCAGGCTACAATATCTAGAACAGTGGAAGGGATATCCCTCCACAGACTCTTCATGGATAGGAGACAAGGATTTAGGCCACATGACTCCGTAGGCTGTTCCATTAGCAGTATCCCCACAAACCTGGGGGGGTGACGGGTTGTGCATGCCCAGGAGCTGCCATGTCTAATGCCTGTGTTTACTGTCTTCCAGGTGCACCCCTGGTAGAGGGGAACTGCCTGTTGAACCCCGGCCTGGGGTTCGCCATACATGGGGGGAGGTAGCCGGACAGTAGAGCTGCAGAAACAGCGTGGATGGCGCAGTGAGCAGCAGGCAAGGCTTCAGCAGTGGCAGCTACTTCCGGCCATGCCAATCAGCTGTTCTTCGGGTCCCCGGCCTGCTTCCGATGCTACATTGTTTGCTTTTGGCTGGCCGTGAAGCCACCACCCACCCACCTGCCAGCTGATCGAGCCAGGGAGCGCAACACCACCAACAAAGAGGGATCCGGATTCCTTACCTCAGGCACCCTGTGCAGCTGCCACCTCAAATTCCCGGGGCCTGGAAAGTTTCCCGGATGGTAGCTGCCAGGCTGGGCATTTCTGACTAGTGGGCATGGACCTATGGCCATTAAAGCACGCTGGGAGGCAAAAGCTCCCAGCACTGACTTTACAACAAAGGATCAGACTCATTGTGTACTGAGGTCTGGCCTGATTAAATTTATTGCTGGCTCGACGGTTCCTGAGCGTGTTTGCTTCAGTTCAGCCCAGGTCCGGCCTCGGACCTTTGAGAGAAGTGGTCAATATGTGAAATATTTATAATAATATTTATATTGCTCCTGTAATTGGCTAACATATGTATACATATGTATGCATATATTTTTTGATAAAACCTTTAAATCATTCATATGAATTAGATCTCTTTGGAGACAGTGAAAAAGATGCCTAAGGAAATGATGACAAAACATTTCACAAGGAGTTCAATGATCTGCATTTAAGACTATTAGAAAACTTAGAAAGTTGTTTTTTTAAAAAATGATATGATAAAGTAGTTATATGTATATACGAGTATATGTAGATAAAATATGTTTTTAATTGTTTATGAGCTAGAAGAGATCAGTGTCAGAACCTTCCCTTCAACTGTTTTAAGATCCAGATTTAATTCAGCCTTTAGAAAACGAAAGCTTGCAATTGCTTGTTTTACATATTCTTAAACATAAGGTCACTTGCATTGTATATTTATGTTTTTATAGTGAATAACTCCTTTGTAGATTATGGAGACATTTATATATCTATATATAATTATAGCTATCAGTGTCTCTCTACACATGTACAGTTGCAAGAAAAAGTATGTGAACCCCTTGGGATTACGTGGAGTTTTGCATGAATTGGTCATAAAATGTGCTCTGTGTTAAATAAACACAGTTTGCTTAAAATAATATGACACAAACATTAGATGTTGCCATGGTTTAATTGAACATAACATGTAAACATTCACAGTGCAGGGAGGAAAAAGTATATGAACCTTCGGACTTAATAACTGGTTGACCCTCCTTTGGCAGCAATAACCTCAACCAAATGTTTCCTGTAGTTGCAGATCAGACCTGCACAATGATCTGGAGTAATTTTGGACCACTCCTCTTCACAAAACTGTTTCAGTGTAGCAATCTTCTTGGGATGTCTGGTGTGAATCGCTCTCTTAAGGTCATGCCACAGCATTTCAATCAGGTTGAGGTCAGGACTGTGACTGGGCCACTCCAGAAGGCGTATTCTGTGCTGTTGAAGCCATTTTTTTGTTGAAATACTTGTATGCTTTGGGTCATTGTCCTGTTGCATCACCCATCCTCTGCGGAGCTTCAGTTGGCAGACAGATGGTCATACGTTTTCCTGCAAAATGTCTTGATAAACTCTGGAATTCATTTTCCCATCAATGACAACAATCCATCCAGGCCCTGAGGCAGCAAAGCAGCCCCAAACCATGATGCCCCCTCCGCCATGTTTTACAGTGGGGATGAGGTTTTGATGCTGGTGTGCTGTGCCTTTTTTTCTCCTCACATAGTGTTGTGTGTTCTTCCCAAACAACTCAATTTTGGTTTCATCTGTCCACAGCATATTTTGCCAGTAGTGCTGTGGAACATCCAGGTGGTCTTTTGCAAACTTCAAACGTGCTGCAATATTTTTTTGGGACAGCAATGGCTTCCTCCGTGGTGTCCTCCCATGTACTCCATTCTTGTTTAATGTTTTCCTTATTGTAGATGTGTCAACAAAAATGTTAGCATGTGCCAGAGATTTCTGTAGGTCTTTAGCTGACACTCTAGGATTCTTCTTTACCTCATGAAGCATTCTGCGCTGTGCTCTTGCAGTCATTTTTACAGGATTGTTAGGATTCTATATGATGTATATAATGTTAGAACCAGTTGTCCAG
>WNWU01013410.1:2133150-2155383 GCA_012654045.1 Ptyas mucosa | reverse complement strand
TATATAATGTTAGAACCAGTTGTCCAGGCAATATATATATACTGTAACTTTAAACTGTAAATGTTACCTTCTTGCTGAGTCATGCTGTAATGGGATAATGACTAGTTGGGAGTATATTTAAACAAAGTATTGTAACCTGGTCAGTTGCTGCTGCTGCTATGAACTGCTATTGTGACTGAACTGCTAGAAACTGCTAGTGTGACTGAACTGCTATGAACTGCTATTGTGAAGGAGTTGCTATCTGTTGATGGATCTGCTACCATCGTGGTTTGTTAACCAGAGTGAGTTGTTTGGACTGATTTACTGGACTGATTTATTGGAGAAGACTTGGGATTTGTTTATGACTACGCTACTGCTTTTTCCTATGATAAAGTAAACTTTTGCTAAACCAGTTTTCTTATTCATTGCTCTCAACGTTTCCTTGTGCAGTTACTCTGCTGGTTGGTAAAACAACATCAATATCCTTAACAAGGATGACCACGCCTAGGGAGAGTAGCAACAGTGCTAAACTTTCTCCATTTGTAGACAGTCTGTCTTACTGTGGACACATGAACATCAAGGCTTTTGGAGATACTTTTGTAACCCTTTCCAGCTTCATGCAAGTCAACAATTCTTGATCATAGATCTTCTGAGAGCTCTTTTCTGCGAGGCATGGTTCACATCAGACAGTGCTTCTTGAAACCAGTAAACCCAAAACAGGTGTGTGTTTTTAAAGGGCAGGACAGCTGTCAGCAACACATCCAATATCATCACACTGATTGGAGTAACGGTTGGCTCACTCCTGCTCCAATTAGCTCTTGGAGAAGTCATTAGGCTAGGGGCTCACATACTTTTTCCTCCCTGCACTGTGGATGTTTACATGTTATGTTCAATTAAACCATGGCAACATCTAATGTTTGTGTCGTATTATTTTAAGCAGACTGTGTTTTTCTATTGTTGTGACTTAGATAAAGTTCAGAGCACATTTTATGACCAATTCATGCAAAACTCCACGTAATCCCAAGGGGTTCACATACTTTTTCTTGCAACTGTATACATAAATACACAAAATATCATACTGTACTGAAAATTATCTGAGCCAAACATTGTCTTGTAATAAATATTTACAGAAGAGATTATCCTTGCTCTAAAAATTGGGATAACTTCCATAAAAAGTTTTGATTACTGATAATATTTTAAAATTGAAATTACTTTGCATACTTTTTGAGTGATAAAATTGTTGTATTCAGGAATTTTTTCAAGATTGCACTAGCCATGAGTTTTCTCACACAATGTAGCACTGCATTTTAACAAAAGCAGGTGTTTTATAGGGCAAGTTTTGAGTTAGTTTTAACACATAATGTATCAGTTATATTCAGAGGCTTATACAGCCAGTTAATAGATCATTTAAGTACAACAGGCAAAATCATTTTGCTAGAGTAATATGAAAACGATTATTAGATTTTTCTTTAATTTGGATTGGTTTAATGAAACAAGATCAGAAATGTGTAATGAAAGCATACTTGCACTGACATTAAGTTTTTTTCCTCTTAATTATAGTATAGTACGACTAATATATTCAATAATTGGATGCCAAACAGAACTTTTTTGTTTGAAGATTATGCTTTCCAGGGCCTGCTTGGGTTTTATTTATAATGGACAGATTAGATTGTAGCATGGGATTTTATAATCTGACATTCAAAATTAATTCATAATTTTGAAAAGTAAACTGGTAAAATTGTTTCAAAAAATATGTGTATGTGTTTTCAATCATACTTGAATAGATTGTATGTAATGATTTCCCATATAGAGAAAATAATTCTATCATTAGCCTGGATTCCCAACTGTTTATACAGAAATATAGTACCTTCCTCAATATCTGAGTTTGATTTACAATCTGTCTACCTACCATGATTTCAGATATTGAATAATATGTCTGGTTTTCAGCTAATATAAAAATTCATTCATATTGGAGAATTTATCTACATTATGTAATTTTATGTTCATTATAGTAAGTAACTACATGGAATCTGTATACATGTATACACTCACAATATTGAACCAAAAAGATATTCTTAGCTGTTTATTCATTAGAAATATATTCTAATGAAATTCTATTTCATTTAGGGGAAATAGTGGAATATGTAGTACTCCCTCCTTCTCACATTTCTCCTCACAATAAAAAAAGCTATGAAGAAATTTGGACTGAAGAACAGTGAGTAATATCATCCAGTAAATTTCTATTCGAAGAACGAACTTGAACTCCGATCAACAATTCCCCTCCCTCAGTATTATTCTCAAGTTAGTCTTACAGAAACTTAAATATACTCTGAATATGAAAAAGACATTTCTCTTCTATTTGAGAAAAAATTAAAGTTACTTGCTCCCTTTTGAGAAAATATGATAATGAGAATTTTCTACAGACTTCTCGGATATGTCTGAATGTTTCTTTGCCTATAACATTGCTTCAACTTCATTCCACTTAGAAAGAATTTGGCAGGGTGTTTCCAGTATTATCTGTAGGCTTAAGATACAGAAGGATTTTGACAGACTTGAACATTGGAGGCTATCTAACAAAATGAAATTCAGTGTGAAAAACGTAAGGTTCTGCATTTAGGCAAGAAAAACAAAACGCACAGATACAGTATATGTGGTACCTTGCTCAAAAGTAGTAATTGTGAGAGGGATCTTGGAATCCTAGTGGACAACCATTTAAATATGAGCCAGCAGTGTGTAGCAGCTGCCAAAAAAGCCAACACAGTTTTAGGCTGCATAAACAGAGGGATAGAATCAAGATCACATGAAGTATTAATACCACTTTATAATGCCTTGGGAAGGCCACACTTGGAATACTCCATCCATTTTGGTCGCCACTATGTACAAAAGATGTGAAGGCTCTAGAAAGAGTGCAGAGAAGAGCAACAAAGATGATTGGGGACTGGAGGCTAAAATTATATGAAAAACAGCTGCAGGAACTGGGTATGTCTAGTTTAATGAAAAGAAGGACTACGGGTGACGATAGCAGTTCCAATATCTCAGGAGCTGCCACAAAGAAGAGGGAGTCAAGCTATTCTCCAAAGCACCTGAGGGCAGATTAAGAAGCAATGGATGGAAACTAATCAAGGAGAGAAGCAATCTAGAACTAAGGAGAAATTTCCTGACAGTTAGAACAATTAAACAATAGAACAACTTGCCTCCAGAAGTTGTAAATTCTCCAACACTGGAAGTTTTTAAGAAGATATTGGATAACCATTTGTCTGAAGTGATGTAGGATTTCCTACATGATGGTGTTGAACTAGAAGACCTCCAAGGTCCTTTCCAACTCTGTTTTTCTGAATCTCGCAAAAATATATTTGAGTTTCCGGAGACAAAGAAGGCATAAATGCCATTTGTGCTCATTGCACTCCCATATCCAAACCAGGGGTGAAATCTAAAATTTGTTACTACAGGTTCTGTGGATGTGGCTTGGTGGTAGGGGGGTAATGTGACTGGGTGGGCATGGCCAACTTTTTTTTTAACTTTTAAAAGCATTTTTTCAGCTGAAGAGGTTGCAGAAAAAAATACTTTTAGAAGCCTCTGGCGATCAGGCAACTCAGCTGGGATTGCCAGAGGCTTTTTTTTTTTAAATGAAAAGTTTTATAAAAAGTTTTAACAATCAAACGAATCCCCCCTTCCTCCCCCCTCCCAGTCCCTTCTCCCTCCCCCCTCCCCCCCCGACTTCCCAGAGCAGAATACAGGGTATAGATTTAACATCTATAGACAAGCATTATTATCCTTAAACTAGTAAACATATCTCCCCCTAGAACTTTAACTCCACTATCAAAAACCTAATACATCAATAAGCTAAAATTCACTCATACGCTAATTGATATTTTCTTGTGTGATACTTATTCTGAATATAATCAATCCATCTTCTCCATTCCACTATATATCTTTCTGGTGTGTATTCCTTCAAATAAGCTGATATTTTCTCCATTTCCGCTAAATTCGCTACTTTCAGTGCCCACTCTTCAATGGTAGGCAAAGCATCCTTTTTCCAGTTTTGTGCAACCAACAACCTGGCTGCTGATAATAAGTTTAAAATCAGCTTAGTCTCTAGTGATGTGCAGTCCACAGTGATACCCAGCAAAAACAATTGCGGAGTAAATTTCAACCTTTTTAAAAAAATATTCTGCATCATCCACCAAATTTTTATCCAAAAAACCTTGATTTTCTTACAAGTCCACCATATATGAAAATAAGTAGCGTCCTCACAGTCACATCTCCAACATTTAGCATGCACATTTGGGTACATACATGACAATTTTTTAGGGTCTAAATGCCATCTATAAAATATTTTATAAAAATTTTCCCTTAGATTTTGTGCTTGCGTGAATTTAACATTTCTAACCCAAATCTTTTCCCAAGTTTCCATCATTACTGGTTCCTGAAAATTTTGTGCCCACTTTATCATACAATCCTTAACCAATCTGTTTCCGAATCGTGAGCATGTGCTTCATGAGCATGTGCTGAATGTCTTCTTCCATTGTAGTCTTTAGCCTTGCCCCTCGCACAGCTTCTGTTTTACGAACTTCTTGAGATACAACTTGAGGTTGATCTTTAAGTTGTTGTTGTACTTTGCGTTTATAAGTTGCTCGTGTCACTCATTGTTCTCCTGGTTCCTCTGGCCCCCTAGATAATTCAGAGCTTGTGGGTGAGCCCCCAACTCAGCGGGGATCGCCAGAGGCTTTTAAAGGCATTTTTTTTCTACAACCTCTTCAGCCGAAGAGGTTGTAGAAAAAAATGCTTTTAGAAGCCTCTGACGATTCCAGCTGAGCCGCGCGATCATCAGAGGCTTTTTAAAAAACTTTTAAAAGCATTTTTTCGGCCGAAGAGGTTGTAGGAAAAATGTTTTTAAAAGTAAATAAAATGCTTTTAAAAGCCTCTGATGATCTTGTGGTTCAGTTGGGCATGGTGGTGGGCCACAGGGATGTTTGTTACGGGTTCTCCGAACCACCTGTCTCCATCGCTACTAGTTCGAGCAATCTGGTCTGAACTGCAAGCATTTCACCCCTGATCCAAACCCACACAAAGTTTTCATGTGTTTTTCAAGAGCATCTCCATAGTGTGCTGCAAGAGTCCACTAGATATGGGGTGACAAACATACTCTCAGGTATGCCGGGCGGAATGGCAAACAAACACAGCAACAGCCCTGTCAGCTCTCAGCGGCACGCTGGTTTATTTGTGTCTGCTCTGGTTACATGCTGTGATTCGCAGGAACGAATGAAATCGGCGCTACAGACTCCTGGAACGGGGCATTTATATAGCACACCTGTTCATTACATAGTCAAATACCACGCCGGTTCATTACATAGTCAAATACCACGCCCCTGTGTCTCAACACGCCCCTTCTTTCCGGTGGACGGCTCCTCCAGCGTCAGCAGAGTGCAACCACACAGCACGTTCCAGTCATCCTTTGAAAAGTTCCCTAACCCGGCGTAACCCGATGCCACCACCCCTCACCCCGCACGCGACCGCCTACACCCAGTGCCACCACCACCATGAAAGTATATATCTCCCGCTGGTGGCATGTTGCGGTAGCGAGTGTCGAGCAGGTTGCTTGGCTCGACAGGCGGTTCCCCTTTCACCATGGGTCCGTCTGTAAGAGATAGAGCAACAACGTTATCGTCTAGCTGGGGTTTCTGCGGATGCTGCCTATGGAACTGTCTGATCAGTCTCCTAGCGGTTATATTGTAATATGGTATCCATGACGCTTCCTCTATTGGATAGCCTTTCCACCTTACTAGATAATGAAGTTTTCCCCTCTTTACCTTAGAGTCTAGTATGGTATCAATTTCATATCATCTCCCTGTGACCGGTCCGGGACGGTCGGACTGGTCCTGGCCTCATGTAGCAGGCTTAAGGAGACTGCTGTAAAACACAAGATATATTTTCCCCAACAATGGTGGCAGCTTTAAAGCTACAGTCACAGGGTTGATGACCTTCATCACTGGGAAGGGGCCCACATACTTTGGTCCCAATTTCCGGCTGGGAAGTTTTAGTTTGATGTATTTTGTGGACAAATAGACCAGATCCCCCACCTGATAGGGTTGCGTTGGAGCCCGTTTTTTGTCTGCCTGTGTTTTATATGCATGAGCTGCTTTCTTTAATGCCTGTCTAACCTGCGGCCATACTGTATTTACCTTGTCAGCCCATTCAGCGGGCATCTGTGTTGTTGATGGAGATTGGTCTACCTCTGGTATCGCTACAAAATCTTGTCCCATAGCAACTCGAAATGGGGTGAGACCCGTACTACTGTGCATGGCATTATTATAAGCTACCTCCGCGAAAGGCAATAATGAAGACCATTCGGTTTGTTGATACGAGATGTAACAGCGAAGGTAACGCTCTATCATTGCGTTTGCTCGTTCTGCAGCCCCGTTAATGTTGGGATGGAAAGCGGAACTAAGGCCCTGGGTTGACCCAATAGCGGAAATGAAGTTTCTCCAAAATCGAGCCGTGAACTGCACCCCTCTATCCGAGATAATCCGGCGGGGTACTCCATGTAATCGGTAAATATGGTGAATGAATAATATAGCTAATTTACGAGCTGAGGGCAACCCTCCACATGGAATAAAATGCGCTTGTTTCGAAAACAGGTCAATAACTGTCCAGATGACAGTGTTTCCGCTACTTTCAGGTAACTCTACTATGAAATCCATTCCTATGTCCTCCCAAGGACGGCTAGGTGTGGCGACAGTTTGCAAAAGCCCTAAGGGCTTCCCATGTCGCGATTTCGCCTTTGCGCATAAGGGGCAGTCTCGTGTGTATGCTTCTATATCTTTTCGCATTTGGGGCCACCAGAACTGTCGTCGTGTTAAATGCAGTGTCTTAAGAAACCCAAAATGGCCAGCCGCCTTAGTATCATGGCAGCGACGTAATACTGCCGGTCGGGTGCTCTTTGGCACATATATTTTATCCCCTTTCCATAGTAAACCATCTCTCTGTGTCAGCAGAGGCTTATTACCTTGATACCACTCATCTATGTCTAAATCCCTCTGTAACAACTCTTTCCATTCCGGGTGGCTCTCCGTCGTGGTTGCTGCCACCTCGTAACTGCCGCCGGGCACCATAGCTTGTACTACCTCCTCCCGTTTGCTATGGAACTGCGGCATCCGTGACAGAGCATCGGCCAGGAAGTTCTTACCGCCGGGCATATATTTTAAGGTGAAGCGGAATCGTTGAAAGTAATGGGCCCACCGAACCTGTTTAGGAGACAGCCGCTTGGGGGTTTGCAGTGCTATGAGATTGCGGTTATCCGTCCACACCTCGAACAGCACATGTGCTCTCTCCAAAAGATGACGCCAGGTGAGGAGTGCCCATCGAACCGCAAACGCCTCTTTCTCCCAGATCACCCAGCCCCTTTCTGTGGGAGTGAATTTTTTAGACGTATACGCACACGGATGCCATAACCCCTGTTCATCAGTCTGCAACAAAACAGCCCCTACAGCAACATCACTTGCGTCTACTTGGACTACGAATGGTTTCGTTTGGTTAGGGTGTTGTAATACGGGTGCTTCGGCAAAATAGTGCTTTAGAGCCTCAAAAGCCTTTTGACACTCCAGTGTCCCTCCAAGCGACGTCCGGGCCGTGAAGGCCCTTCCCCTTTCGTATGTAACAAGTTCGTCAGTGGCAGGGCAATATGGGCAAACGTGGGAATAAACTGACGATAAAAATTGGCGAACCCGAGGAAGCTTTGTAATTGTCGTCTAGTGGTAGGGGCCTGCCACTCCAGCACGGCAGTCACTTTTGTGGGATCCATCGCTAGGCTCTCCTTGGAGATCCTATACCCGAGGTAATCTAACTCGGTGCGATGAAATTCGCACTTTGACACCTTTACATATAAGTGGGCTTCTAATAAGCATTCTAATACTTGACGGACCAGGCGGACATGTTCGTCCATGGTTTGCGTGTATATTAGAATATCGTCAAGGTACACCAAGACCCCTTGGTATAGGTACTCATGCAATACCTCGTTGATTAATTGCATAAAGACTGTTGGGGCCCCTTGCAAACCAAAGGGCATCACACAAAATTTGTAACTGCCTAACGGGCAGTTAAACGTAGTTTTCCACTCATCACCTTGCTTAATGCGAACCCTATAATAAGCTTCCCGTAAGTCTGACTTGGTGAAGTATGTTCCGGTGGCTAAGGCAGCTAGGAGGTCCTTCATTAAGGGCACGGGGTATAAGGGTTCTATGCTAACCGCGTTCAGGCCCCAGTAGTCCACACACAAGCGAAGGCCCCCATCCTTCTCCCGGAACAGAATTGGGACGGCCATATGTGAGCGACTAGGTTGTATAAACCCCTTAGCCAAGTTTTTGTCAATATACTGACGCAACTCCTCTATTTCCCTTGGCATCATAGCATACATACGGTATTAATTCAATGGCACAATCCATCGGCCGGTGGGGTGGCAATACATCACATTCCCCTTCATCAAACACCGCCGCTAAGTCCACATATACTGCTGGTACCCCATCGGGACATTTCATGTCCAACCTGAAGGATAATCCTTGGCCCATCAACGGATCCTGTTCGGGCCCCGGTTCTGGACCACGTAACAGCCGAATCTTCCGGAAACCCCCCTCCCACCAGATCGTTGGCATCCACTTGTCCAACCATGCCAGCCCTAATATGACAGGTTCAATCATTGTTTCCACCACCACGAAGCGTATGAGTTCCCAATGGGACCCAATCTCCATCCATACCGGTTCTGTAACCAGTGCCGCTGGAGCACCCCCTAAAGTAGACCCATCCAGCTGTTCAAACGTTATCAGAGTTTTCAGGGACAGCAGCCTTATGCCCAAACAAGTAGCTAAAGAGCGTTGCATCAAACATCGGGTACACCCAGAGTCAACAAGTGCCTCGTGTTGTATTGGTGCTCCCTGACTTGGTATCAATGTTATGGGGATGAGGAAGGGCCGGACAGGGTCACTTACCATCGGCTTGTCGATCTCCTCCTCTTCCTCATCGCTGTTAGCCGCCACTACAGGAACCGGTCCGGGAGGTACCGCTGATCCCGCCTCCTTGGTTGCCGATCCTTTGGGGCTCTGTCCCGTTTGCAATAACCCCTTGGACTTTTCTGGGGTTGCCCGGCTGCGAGGAGTCCCCCTGGCTGTTGGTACGTTAGTCCCAGCGGGCTGTACCGGCGGTAGTGAACACTCCAAGGCCCTATGGCCCAGTTGATTACACCGAAAACAGCGCAACGGCCGTCGTACTGAGTCAGAGGCCCGAGGATCAGGCTCCCCCCTCCCTCCTGGCTGGCCGGGGACTGGTCGTTCTGGTTGCTGGCGTATCAGAGGGGCCCTTACGCTCACCCTCGGTCGGAACTCCCTCAGTCCCACATCCAACTCAATTGCGGCCTTACACCATTTAGACAATCGGGGCGGTAGACCCCGATACACACACGCCTGCCGTAACTCCCGGTCCAATCCGACATGGAATTGATGGACAAGTATTCGTTCGGGCCACCCTCGCACCCTCCCTGCTAGCCGACGAAACTTTTTCACGTAGTCCTGGGCTGACCTGCCTCGTTGACGTAGTGCTACCAGTTCTCCTTCGGCTATCTGTGTTCGTGTATTGTCTTCAAACCGGACTCGGAGACCCTTGAGAAACAAACCAACATCGGTTAGCTCCCGGGCATGGTCATTGTGCAGGTCAGCCACCCAATCAGCAGCCTCCCCTGTCAGCGTTGTCGTAATGGCCACTACCATGGACCACTGGGAAGGATACAAGCAGCCATATAGGTCCAAATAACTGAGAACTTGGCTCAAATACAGAGCCACCCGGTCCGGGTTGCTGTCAAAAGTAGCCTGCAAGGGGGGTGGGCCCCACACGGGTTGTGGACCCCAAACTCCAACTGGCCTGGCCTGGCCGGGAGCATATGCCACTTGACCAGCAACTCCTGTACCCGTAGAACCAGAACCAGCGCCTTGTCCCGTGCCTGGGCGAAGTATCCCAGGACCCATCGTCATACTGTCAGTAAGGGTAGACGGTTGTGTTGCAGGATCTCAGGCAGCGGTCTGCCGGGAGCTGCCAGGAGAGGGCCCCACCCGTAGCTTGGGACTAGCCAAATGGAACCGTGTTTCCGATCCTGAGGGTGGAGGATGCCAACCAGTCCCGGGCTCCGGCCCTCCCATCCAAGGTTGCCACGATTGCGCATCCCGGAAGCTGGCCTCACCGAAGCGTTCTCGAAGAGCCTCAATAGTAGAGCAGCCCAAGCCCGTTGAATAGCTCCATTTGCTGTCATCATCATCCACCCAGCGCCGCTCCCTCCATTGGTGGAACCGCTCACTGAGGGATGGCGACGTCAAGTCCTTTAGAGCTCCTGTGGAGCCGGCTAAGGTTGAACTCTGCCACCACTCCCCGGAAACAGCTGGGGTGGCCACGCCTTTCGCCACTCCAGTCTCTTTGCTGTCTCTTCCCTGGCTTTGGCTCCGCCCATGCTCTTTTGGCCGAACGGTGGGCTGGGCTTCCATAATGCTTTCTTCTGCTGATGGAGCCTCTTCCGTATCCATCGGTGGCGTCGCCGCAGCCGCGTCTAGTCCTTCCGCCATCCCAACGAGGTAGGAGTATGGAGCGCCGATTTCCTCTCAGGTATGCCGGGCGGAACGGCAAACAAACACAGCAACAGCCCTGTCAGCTCTCAGCGGTGCGCTGGTTTATTTGTGTCTGCTCCATCGTTCCTGATTCGCAGGAACGAATGAAATTGGCGCTACAGACTCCTGGAACGGGGCGTTTATATAGCACACCTGTTCATTACCTAGTCAAATACCACGCCCGTTCATTACATAGTCAAATACCACGCCCCTGTGTCTCAACACGCCCCTTCTTTCCGGTGGACGGCTCCTCCAGCGTCAGCAGAGTGCAACCGCACAGCACGTTCCGGTCATCCTTTGAAAAGTTCCCTAACCTGGCGTAACCCGATGCCACCACCCCTTACCCCGCACGTGACTGCGTACACCCAGTGCCACCACCACCGTGTAAGTATATATCTCCCGCTGGTTGCATGTTGCGGTAGCGAGTGTCGAGCAGGTTGCTTGGCTCGACAGATACGAGTGACTGTTGCTACAGGATCTTGGTATAAGACTTTCAATTAATGAAGCAGCTGGAAATGAGACAATCTGGAAGCAGTGCGGTGTTACTGGCTGGGAAAATGTCAGGCTCCAACGAGCTCAGCAAAATCCAGCCAGATGAACCGTTACCTGGGGGGCTTCGGACCGAAGCTTTCCTGTAAGGACAGTGAAGAAAGAGAGGAAGCTCGATGTCTAAAGAGGGACAGGCAAGTGCCTTGGATAGCCCGAGAAACTCTTTCCAAGCCGGTGACAGGGGCAGCGATCAGAGTGAATCACCATGAAGCTGGAGCCTCTGGAGCAAGCGATGTACAGGAGGGAAGATTTGGACAGAGTGCTGGTGTTGGGTGAGTGATCGGCTAACCCACAGACAATAAAAAGAAAATTCTAAATATTTTTAACTATTAAACTATTACTAAAATTACCCCGGCGTGGAAATTGCAGTTAAATAGCGGCGGGTGGAGATGGCAGATGGAAAGAGAAAGTGAGAATGACAAGCACACCATAGAAGAACCCGAATAAAGAATTAAAAGTGATTGACAAATGGAAATGTAAATCTAGAATTTGGATTCAATTTGGATTGGATTATAAACTGGTGATATATAAAGGTGAAAGAAGTTGTGAAAACTGGATTTTTTCTCTCTGACTCGGTAAACATGGATGTGGATTACAAATAAAATGGCGATTTGTTAATTAGTCGAGTGGAACTGTAGATTATAGAGAGACATCTGCAGAAGAAGGAAGAGCATGACATGGAATTGTTTTACTTTTAAAACCTTGAACTTTTAAAAAAAGATAACTGGCGAGAACTAAGGAGGATACATTTTGCCTACAAGAGGACAGACTTTGATGATTATAAAAGAAGGACCTTAATGCAATTTAAAACAAATATAAATATATTAGGAAAAAGAATGAATTGTTAAAGAATAAAAGAGGACAAATATGTACAACTATTAAGGTTGACATTTTGGGATAAATGAAGCAGGTGTTTATATATGCAAGTATAGAAATACTGAGGTATATTCAAAAAAAAAAGAAGGGGGAAGACGATATTGACAAAAATTGTAATTGAGTAAAATGTATTTGAATTTGACTAATTGTATAAGATAAGAAACGACCAACACTCTGTTCAAAAAAAAAAAAAGAAAGAAAGAAGTGGATGAAGGTGGGAGAGGAGAAAAGAAAAAAACCAATAAAACTTGTTTTGCTGTTTTTTTAAAAAAAAGAAGCACCTGGAAATGAGGAAATACAACCTTGACCAGGACCTGAATTTGCACAAGTTAAGGAAGACTTCCAAATCACAGACCACTTCTTTCTCTGAAAGTACAACTCCATCTAGAAATAAAGAAAAGGATTCAAACCTTATCTATCACTTGAGAAGGAAGACATTTTTGTTTTAAATGGAGTATCGGTTATAAATGTTGATAAAATAAACACTTAAATAAAAATAATATATTTGGTAGAACTTTGGTAGAATCTTAATTACAGATATTCTACAGAGTAAGGATAATTGCAAACTATCTCATATTAATAAGTCTTTTTTGATATCATTGCACACAGGTAGAAAGTTGTTTTGAAACCATTTAGAATTTGTATTTGTCAATGTAACCCCAAGACATTTCACCCCTTTCTCCAGTTTGAAACCAGACTTGTTTTTTTTCAGTATTTCAAAATTCTGAAAAGCTATATGTTGACAAGAATTGTTGTTTTCTGTTTATTCTGAAACCCGTTAAAGCTCCAAAGTCAATTAGTTTCTTTATCAAGTATTATATACTATTTTTGGTCTTGCAAAAATATGATTAAGTTGTCTGCAAATGTTCTCAATTTATAAACTTCCTTTTTAATATTTATGCCTTCCATTTTTTCACCAACAACAAAAGAGATAAGATACATCCTTGTTTCATACCCTTTTGAATTTCACACATTTTGGTTAAATTTCCATTAATAATAATCTTTGCTTGCTGTAAAGTATAACTCTTGAATTTAATCCTTGAATAAATTTCGCTCTAAAGTCTTCCAGGACTTTAAACGTGAAGAACCAATTTAAATTATCACATGCTTTCTCTGCATCCAAAAATATTAGAGCTGCTTTCCTTCTTATTATGTATTATAAGTATTCAGAACAGTTCTAACATTGTCACTTAGTTGTCTATATTCGTGAATATAAGATTGTAAAACTTTCTTCAAGCTTTCTACCAGTATTGAAGTAAAAAGTTTATAATCATTATTTAGTAATAAAATTGGTCTTTGATTTTTTTACTCTCAAGACACCCTACATTGGTAGGGTCTAGGACGTTTAGGCACTGACTTTTCACCCCCAGCCACCCTCCTCATCTGATTTACAGCCAGCTTTCCTCTTCCACTGGCCCTCCTCTGACCATTCTCCACAGCCAATGGACCCCTGGCCCTTCATCCCAGCCCATTCTCTCAGACACAGTTTGACATGGGCATTTTACTGCATGGGACAAATAGCCCCCTGTCAATCGGGTGGCAGGCAGAAGCAATGGTGCTGTGGGGGCACATGCTATGCAAGATTTTTTTTAAAAAAAAGTGCCGCGGCTGCTCCACAAGGTTTTTTTAAAAAAGGGGCTGCACTTTTTGACCAACTTGTTGGTTCCAGACCTGTGGTTCTGACAGGTCGTCCAGAGGGGAATGGAGCCTGAGTTATAAAAAGAAGGTGTCAGAGGGGAGCAGACAGGCAACAGTGTGTTGAGCGACCAGCAAGGGAGGGTGAGGCACCTTTTGGGGGCATTGGAGAGACAGCTTGCCTCTTAACTCAGCCAGTTTCAATGAAACAAAAAGGGGGAGGAGGAGCAATCCCAGCACTGCTTCTGGTGTTGCAGGGGAGCATGACAGATGAATGGTGGTGATGTGCAGCTTCTGGCATTTGCCAGGGCGTGACATCAACCTCATGCAGCAGCCTTGCACAGCAGCCTCACAACTTCTGCCCCCCCCCACAACACCAGCAGCCTTGCGCCTTAACCTTTGCCCCCAATGCCGGGAGCCTTGTCCTGTCACGTTCCCCCCCCCCAGGCAAGCAGCCATTCACTGTCTCCCTTCCCCCATGCCACCAGCTTCACACCATCACTGTTTGCCTCTCCAACTCCAGCAGCCACGTGCTGTAACTGTTCGACTGCTGCAACACCAACAGCTGCATACCACTGCACCTCTTGCTCTCTCCCCCAGCCTGCCACTGATCGTATTGCACGCTGCCACCCCAACCCCCCTCGGTCAGCTCCCCCAGTGCCATCGCTGCTGCCCACTACCCCATTGGCTGTCCCATGCAGCCAAAGGCGCAGGTCAAACAGTGTCTGGGCAAATGGGCAGGGATAAAGGGCAAAGGGCCCATTGACTGTGGGGAAGGGCCAGGGAAGGGCTATCAGAGGAAGAAAGCTGGCTATAAATCGACTGAGGTGGATGGTTAGGGACAAAGAAGATGTGGCCAAGGATTGATGCCTAAACATCCCATCCACCTTTGGTAGTAGCACAGTATTGGCTTCTCTCCAAGTTGGAGGCATCTTTGCTCCCTGTTGTATATCAACCATTATATATTTTAATGGCTGTAGGAGTTGGTCCTCAAAATATTTATAATATTTATAATATTCAGTTGTGAGATCTAGGCTTAGAGCTTTACCTGTTTTCATTTTTTAAATAGCTTGTGATATTTCAAAGCTGGCTCGTTCATAAGTTGTTGCTGAACTTGTGAGAATTTAGATAAATGTTGTCTTTGTAAACAATCATCTATTTTTTTGCATGTCCAGATCCTGATTTTTGGAATGGGCAAAGAACTTTGGGTATATTATAATTTCTGAACTATGGGAAAACATATGGATGAAGAGTTTAAAATTTACGTTAAATTATAATTTAAAAGAAAATGTTTAAAAAATGATATACCGTTGATATTTAACACCAGATAAAAGTCAAAAATGTATAAAAGTATTTCAAATATATGTTGAAAATTTATTTGTAATGAATGTAACAAATGTAACAAAATGTACATTTAAGTGTAACAAACAACTCTGTATTATCTTTGGTGGATCTACAACAAGCAAAAAAATATTGGGGTAAGATTAATATTTTAATATTGAAGATTTTTAGGGTTCTTAAATTGAATATAAAAATGAGATTTTTCTTTTAGGATTAATGGGCATATAAATTAGGGAAAAATGGGACTTCGTCCATATATAAACCTCAGCAAGACTGTTTTATGCACAAAAATGGAAAGGTACCTCAATTCCCATAATGAATGATAAATTGGAAAAATTTATGGAATTAGCAGAGATGGCTAAATTGACTACATTAATCAAAGAAAAGGACACAGCTAATTTTACTTATTTGAAAACCATTTCTGGATTTTGTGCTTGAGATGGAATAAAATGAAACTTTCATTTTGGGGTTTGCTGATGAGATTCGTTTGTTGTTATAGAAATAACTAGTATATATTAGCATGTAAAAGTAAAAAGTTGAGGCTGTAATATCCTATTCTACTGCACTGAAAAGAATTGGGAGTCAGTTCTTTTCGTCCCCCCCCTTTCCCTCTATACTTTTTTCCCTTTTCCTTCCCCCATTTCCCCATTATTTTCATTTTCTTTTCCATTTTATATCCTAATAAACTTAATAAAAATGTAAATGTCAAGAAAAAAGAAGGTAGAAGTTCATATAAGAAGGGAAAGAAACAGGTGGAAAATCCACCCGTTAAACTTAGTATACTTAAAGTCTGAAATAAGCTACTATGCTTTAGCCCATTTGTAAATTTCTACCAATCCCACAGTGCATGTTTCACTCTACCCCCTACAATTTGAGAATTGATTAAAATGTTTACCGTTGGGAAGACGAAACTATGAACAGCTTTTCAGATGCTTTTGAACTAGAATTTTAACTTCAATATTAAAATAAAGTCAGGGTAGAAACATTTGGCAAAATTTCAAGCACACTATGATTTATAAAGAATCATATTTGAAAGTCTAAAAACAAATAATTCACCACATTAGTACTTGCACTTTAACCACCAGTTGACTCTGTAACTCAGTAATAGAGTCCAGCCTATGTACTATAATGGTTCAGTTATTAGACTCAAATTGGAGATGTTCAGATTTAAATCCAATTTCAGGCATAGCTATTCATTGAATTAATCTTTTTCAATCTGTCAGCAAAACAAACCTTTCAGGATTCTTAAGGTAAAATGAAAGGAGATGATGAGAATATGATTCTTGATCTACTCGATTCTCACCCTGATGATAACGATGATTATGCCTTTAGTTTCAAAGTGTTTTTAGTGTTTTTAGAAATGGAGAGGTGATTTTTGAGAGAATTAAGATATCTGATGGAACTAATTTCAGGAGTTTTGGAATACTGATCTGTCATTCAGTAACTTGCAAAGCGGACTTACAGTTTTACATTTAAATGTCTCATAATATTCAGTAACATTTATTTTTTAAAAAATCATAACATTATACAGGTAATCCTTGAGATACACTCATTATAGTGTGAGTATGTGACTCATTATAGTCACGTCACAATGGCTTCTTGTTAAAAGAAGCATCTCCCCATCCCTGTTCTTCCCAATGAATCATTAAACAAATGTGGTGGTCATTTATGTGCAGCATTTTGGTGCCTTGGGTTGAGAAGACTCTTGGAGCCCGTGGGTGAGGCCTCTGAGGTGGCTCGGGAGTTCATGGCTTTCATGACAGCTATGGACCTGACCCAGCTAATTCATGGACCTACTCACACGGGGGGAAACACGCTGGACCTGGTTTTCGTCTCTGGACAGTGGTTGAGTGATCTTGAAATAGGGGATATAGTTACCGAGCCCTTGTCATGGTCGGATCACCCTCTCCTTCGTCTTGACCTTCAAACCGCTGCACCTCGCCGCAGGGAGGCGGAGCCGGTAAGTTGGTTCCATCCCAGGCGCCTGATGGAACCTGACAGGTTCCAGGTGGAGCTTGGGCCATTCCCTGAGGCTCTGGCTCACGCCTCGACTGGAGACCTAGTGGCCACCTGGGGTAGGGCGGCCGCTGGAGCTCTGGATCGGGTCGTACCTTTGCGGCCTCTGACTCGGTGCCAATCTCACCTGGCTCCTTGGTTCACCGAGGAGCTAAGGGAGATGAAGCGCCGGAAAAGAGCCTAGAGAGTAGTTGGAGGCCAGCCTTTCTGAATCTGACCGGACACTGGTAAGATCTCATATTAAGAATTACCTAGTGGCAATAAAAGCAGCAAAATGTAACTATTTTGCTGCTCTTATTGCGTCATCAGATAACCACCCGGCCACCCTGTTTAGGGTGACCCGCTCCCTGCTCCACCAGGGAGCGCGGGAGGACCCCTTGGAGGGTAGAACCGAGGATTTTGTACAGTATCTGGATGACAAAATCACTCAGATTCAGGAAAATTGGACTCTGACTGGGTGGTCTCAGGGGGAATGACTGGGGCAGGTCTTGTGAATATAATCTGGGATGAGTTTGATCCTGTGGCTCCTGATGATGTGGACAGGATTCTGGGTGGACTGAATGCGACCACATGTTTGTTGGACCCATGTCCCTCCTGGTTAATGCTGGCTTCTCGGGAGGTGACGCGAGGCTGGTTCCAGGGGATTATAAATGCTTCGTTGAGTGAGGGTGTCTTCCCTGCCGCCTTGAAAGAGACAGTGGTGAGGCCTGAGGAGTCAAGAAGCCTTCCCCGGACCCGGCAGTGTTATCTAGTTATCGTCTGGTCTCCAACCTTCGCTTTGTAGCGAAGGTTGTCGAGAGTGTGGTTGCACAGCAGCTCCCCCAGTACCTGGATGAAACAGTATATCTGGATCTGTTCCACTCGAGCTTCAGGCCTGGGTACAGCATGGAAACGGCATTGGTCGCATTGGTTGATGATCTCTGGAGGGCTCGGGACAGAGGTTGCTCCTCTGTCCTGATCCTATTAGATTTCTCAGCGGCTTTTGATACCATCGACCATGGTATCATGCTGCACTGGTTGGAAGAGTTGGGGTGGGAGGCACCGTGTTGCAGTGGTTCTCCTTTCTCTCCGACCGGTGGCAGTCTGTGTTGGCAGAGGGGCAGAGGTCGACCCCGAGGCGCCTCATTTGTGGGGTACCACAGAGGTCAGTCCTCTCGCCCCTTCTGTTCAACATTTATGTAAAGCCGCTGGTGAGATCATCCGTGGTTTCGGGGTGAAGTATCATCAGTATGCTGATGATACTCAGTTGTACATCTCCACCCTGGACCACCCCAACAATGCCCTTGAAGTGATGTCCCAGTGCCTGGAGGCCACACGGATCTGGATGGGGAGTAACAGGCTCAGACTCAACCCATCCAAGACCGAGTGGCTGTGGTTTCTAACGTCCCGATATAGTCAGTTGGTGCCATCACTGACTATTGGGGGCGAATCATTGGCCCCCACCGAGAGGGCTCACAACTTGGGCGTCCTCCTGGACTCATGGCTGTCTTTAGAAGAGCATCTGATGGCCGTGACCAGGGGAATTTTTTATCAGGTTCGCCTGATCCGCCAGTTGCGTCCCTTTCTAGATCGGGACTCTTTACACACGGTCACTCACGCCCTCGTCTCTTCCTGCCTGGACTACTGTAATGCTCTCTACATGGGGCTCCCCTTGAGGAGCACCCGGAGGCTCCAACTGGCGCAGAGTGCAGCTGCACGGGTAGTTATGGGAGCAACATGGCGTTTCCGTGTGACACCTCTCCTGCGCGAGCTGCACTGGCTCCCGGTGGTCTTCTGGTGCGCTTCAAGGTTTTGGTTACCACCTTTAGAGCGCTCCATGGCTTAGGACCTGGTTATTTACGAGACCGCCTACTGCCACCAGTGGCCTCCTACCGGCCGGTATGCTCTCATAGAGAGGGCCTCCTCCGGGTGCCGTCGGCCAAACAATGTTGATTGGCAGCCCCCGAGGGGGAGAGCCTTCTCTGTGGGGGCACCTACTATCTGGAATGAGCTCCCCACGTAGATTCGGAGGATCCCGGACCTACACACCTTTCGCCACGCTCTTAAGACCTTTTTATTTCGTCAGGCAGGCCTGGCCTGATTCCCCTTTTCTAATTAATATTATAAATTTTAATTTGTTTTAAATTATTGGGGTTTTAATATTTCTACAGCTAAATTTATTTAATTGGATTTTAGTGGGTTTTAAATTTTGTATTTATATGTTTTATTTATGGCTGTTCACCGCCCCGAGTCCTTTGGGAGAAGGGCGGTATACAAATTAAATAAACTTAACTTAAACTTAGTACAAGCTAGCCCATCAATGGTGGGATTCAAAATTTTTACTACCGATTCTGTGGGCATGACTTGGTGGGCATGGCTTGGTGGGTGTGGCAGGGGAAGGATACTGTAAAATCTCCATCCCCTCCCCACTCCTGGGGAAGGTTACTGCAAAATCCCCATTTCCTCCCGATCAGCTGGACTTGGGAGGCAGAGAATAGATGGGGGCGGGGCCAGTCACAGATGGTATTAGCAGTTCTCCGAACTACTCAAAATTTCCGCTACCGGTTCTCCAGAACTGGCCAGAACCTGCTGAATACCACCTCTGTAGCCCACCTATTCTGACCCTCTCCCTACCCCCGAGACACCTTGTGCTATGCTTTCTGCCCCTTGGGTCCCCACAGAAATTTTCCCACTCCCAAGCATTATCGCATGAGTTCATGAATCTTTGGGAAGGAGATTCAGGAGTCAGCTAGGCTTATAGTAAAGTTGTTTAAGACATGCCATACATCTTGTGCAGAAGATTATCGTGATGCATATCTTGCTTGCTGTGGTGCAATGCACTACTATATTAATTTTCCGTAATGCTTTGGAACATTGTAAAAATGTAAATGAAAGAACCTCATAGTTGCTATGCATAGTTGCATAGATATTGCAGTATGCTAATACTAACTGTATCTGTGGTGAATATAACATTCTATCATGCTTTTATTTTATACCAGCCAATGACTCTGATGAATACTATATCTATTGTTAAGCAAATTGTGAAAGAAACTGGTCTGAGAAGTTTGACTAATCTCTATAAGATTCAGTCTAATACCTCATTTCACTGTAACTGTAAAACCTGTAAATCTATGACTATGATTTTCTAGTTATATTAATTGATTTCATATATTACATTAATACAAATGCCATATGTCCGTATCAGAGTTTTTAAACATATTCTTAGTAAAACATATTCAAAAGACTTTTTGCTTTCTAATCATTATGCAATTTGATGTAAAGTTCACCTGTTTCTCCAGAAATGATACAATAATGTGATATTTCTAGGTTATTTTAGCTGTATGTTGAGAGGAAATGAATTGTAGAATTGCAAATCCTGAAAACAATTTGTCAATATTACCTGTCTTTCAGGAAACCTAAAGTTTTGCCTTCTGATTCTTAATCAGCCTTTGAACAAAGACCATTTTTATCATTTGTGGAATAAAGGTAAGAATTAATGTATGCATTCTTCTTCGTCTTTGCTGTTTGGATTCATGGAGAGTGTTTTAGCACTCAGAGTATGGAAAATCAGAAATCAAAATAATTGACAAATACAAATATATCTGTATATTTACAGATATAGCAATAGAATTTGTCCTAGAAAAATGTGCCAAAGTAGCAAATAAAATAAAATAAAATAAAAATCACAGTAAATCAAAAACAATAATGGAATTGATGCACAAACTATCAGGAGCTAACAGGATGAAGTCTGATATTTGGGCATTTTACACTTTTGACAACATTAATCATGGAAAAGTTAAAATTTAATAAGTAAAGAATATATCCGAAGACTGAGAAAATTGTTAGAGGCAAAATGGAACAGTAGAAACGCCATCAAAGACATGGGCAATACCTGTGATACAATAAATTCATGGAATTTTTAATTGGACACAAGCTGTACTCAATAGTTTGAACCAAAAAAACCAAGAAAACTATTCACTATCTTTGTAGTGTTCTGAAAACATTCAGTCAATTGCAAAAGGCCACAATTCTTGGATCTGCACATATACAATATTGATAATTCTTGGGAAGATTTCGATGCTTATGAAGGCCAATACTAGCTGGTATCTGTGTCTTCACAATGTTGTGAACAGATAATAATAGACAATGCAATAAAGAATGAAGAAGCTAAAGTGCTTTGGAACTTAAGAATTCAAACAGACAGGCACCTTCCATATAATATCCTAGATTTAAGAATTGTTGATAAGAAAGACCAAAAAGAAGTCTGTATAGTGGAGATTGCAATACCTAGAGATAGCAAATAGAAGAGAAAGAACTGGAGAAAACCACAAAATACAAAGTCTTGCAAGCAGATGTAGAAAGTCTCTGAATATGCCTAAACATCTGGATGACTGCAATCAACCATAACAATAAATCTGTATTTCAAAACGAGTGTCAGGAAAAAAGATGGAATTTTCTTTGCTATCAAGTAGCTTTCTATACTGAACAATGTTTTGGTATAGAATAGTTAACTTTTAGTCACAGAAGCCTTACCTACATTTTAATCACTACAACTAACAGCTTTATGACTTGAAGGTGAAAATAGTCAAGATAAATCTTTCTCTCTTTTTTTGCCAATAGCACTAGTTAACCCATGAAACAAATTCTGAATTTTATGTATCAGTTCCCACTCAGCAATAAGGTAAATGCACTTATGTGGGAAAGACAATCTTAGGAATATTTGCTAATTAAGTTTAATTAAGTACCTTTGGTTCATCAATTTGGCCATTATATTTTTGGGAGTATTTGTTTCAGAAAGTTACTCAGGAAGTTGGCTTGTTTAATTAACATATAAAAAGCTGGTAACTTTTTATCATCAGCACTGGAAGTTATTTTTTTCCCCCTTCCTTCGGTTGTGGATCTGTGGGATTTGAATAAGCACCATAGAACATGGTGCTCTTAGAGATATATAAATCATGAGAGGTTTGAAGTTATTTCCATGAGAAAATCAATGCTGAATATAAATTCTTACTTTCAAGATTCTTACAACATCTGTAAGCTGAGCTGAAAACCTATTTCCAACACTCATTTATTGAGTTTCCAATAGTTAGAAAAATGGGAAGTGAGGCAAATTAGAATTTTGGTATGATTAGACAACAATAACAAAAGCTAACTTGTTGCAAGATTCATTTATCAGAACAATTTATAAAGGAGATACTCTCTCTATATATAAAAATGC